>OUQQ01000580.1:0-25207 GCA_900404475.1 Spongospora subterranea | reverse complement strand
ATGTGATTAGCGTCTGAGGTTGAAACAGTGGCGGACGTGCCATCCATGAAAGATGTCTATGAAAGTATTGGAAACCGACATGCCCAGGTCATACTTGCTTACCAAAGACGAAACTAAAAATTCGCGTTCATAAGCGACGCCATCGGTGCAAACACTCAACAAATTCAGCCCATCAACATTTTTCACAATATGCACGAGGCTTTTGTTAAAACTATTGTCAGTATCATTTTTTTTACTGGGTCTAGCAGCCACAATGAACATTGGCGAAACCCCCTTTGGCACTTTTTGAACAGTGAGAACGCATACCTACAAATAATGAGCGCATGAGAAACAGATATGGATGGACAGAAAATACTTTGATTTCAGATGCTAACTCCTGGAAAACATCGTTGTCTACGGCGCCTGTATATCCATCAGGGGTTAAGCTGGTATTGTGATGCGGGTATATTCCCCCAACAATACAGCCGTACTTCGGCAGTGAAAGAAGAGCTGGGACTACCACTGTTGCATCAAATGACAAAGATACGTTCAAGGTAGATGCATAACCCATTGATCGCATTCTGTGAACAAATGATGAAAGTCGAGTAATAATGCTATCAGTATCTAGGGCGATCACATTAATGCCTAAAAAATATGTAAAGGTAAATCAGATTACCAAATCAATAAATACAAATTCACCTTGAGCTCCACTGGAAATAGGCTGCATGTGACGCCAAGATGGCCCAGGCAGGTTTCCTGCCACAAGCTTGAACACCTTCCTTCCGTATGATGCCAGCATTAAATAGAAGTCAATGAGTACAGACTCCAAGGGTGCATTCATATGTCCAGAGGATTTGGTTACCAAAGACCTCATCATACACATTAATAATGATTGTCTGATTTCCGGATTCTTTCGATAAACGTCACCGAATTTCACAATGAATTGGTCTATTCCAATGAGGTCCCCACTTGAACCAAGACAGCTATCTTCCGCCGGTAGTCGTTTTTTCAACTCGCGTATAGATTTGACGTAATCTAGCCACGATTTGGCACGCATCATCAGTTCTCTCCGTCTGGGAATATCGAAATCTCGGGCGTGCAACAAATTTTGCACAGCCTTTATTTCAAGTTCGCATATGGAATGTCGTTCCAAAGCCTTTTCTGCGGCAGAAAAATTAGCCATTCGTTCAAACCTTTTTCGCATAACCCTATCAGCAAACAAAGTTTTGCATGCATTGCTGATTTTGGATTTCGGCAAGGGTCGTCCATTGCATTGTGTAGAATGCACTCGCATAACACCCAACCGTGATGAAAAAACTAATGAAGAATGCGGTGACCCATATTTCTCATACAAGCGAACGTAATCACTTTGGCTTTGCATTCCTCCTAGACATTCAACAAGCGGAACTGCTGCAACAGTAACTGAAGGAGTGTCTGATGAGGACATCGCTGTGGATTTGGCGAAATAGTTAGTAATTCGATTGCAAGCGGAGTTCTGTAATGCTTTTTGATGAGTTGCCGTCCTGTACTAATTACTGTAGAATTTACAACAGCATCGAGGGCAACGCTTACCTGTTATGTTCCAATAAACGGCCAACTGCATATAGATGTCGACACAAAACTCGAGTGTTGTCGAGTTTACAGCGAACCCATTCCCCAGATGGGCAAACTTCCACCAGATCTGGACTGAGCAATACGGCGTGTTTGATCATGTCCCATGACTTGCAACTATTGTCATTCGCCATTTTATATGGACCTTGGTCCTAAAAAACATATGACCCTGGCCTACCTGTCGAGGACCAAGGATTTTCACGGAGATGTCGCCCCTCCTGTTACAACCACACTGCTCACAATACAGGGTTGCTGTGTCGGGATGTGTGTTACAACCACACTGCACACAATACAGGGTTGCTGTATTTATTGACCAGTCTGACCAAGGTCCACCACCCATAGTCAGTGATTCAGAACCACTAGGGCAATCAGGGATATCGGCAAGGTCTTTTATGAAATTTGAGTGGTTTCCACCAAAGCCGAATAACTCTAAAGTTCAACTCACAGCCTAAGGCATTGTGTCGTCGTAAAATATCGCGGGGAACTGGTCACAATTCAAACTCTGGTGATTTATTTGGTTTTAATTTAGATAACGGATAAAATTTATCAGATGACAATTGATTTTGCAGCTCACCGATATCTTGTCTCAAAGTGCTCGCCGTAGATTATCCCGTGTGCTCTTCAAATGACTTCATTGCTGTTGGTGTGACAAGTCAATATGCGACCCGTGGGATATGAAATAGATCAAAATCGGATTGAACGATTATTGCGACCGATGACGTGTAATTATTATCACCTGTAATACATGTAGAGTTAGACGACTGGGGTCATTATTTGACCAGGTGCTGATTCCCATTATCGCTACCGCCTCACAAAAAAGCTAGAGGTGAAAAGACATCGGATTTCATTGACTCCGGATTTTGCGGCAGATGATTCACGCTCAAAGACCAGTTCCGAACCTGGAAACACTAGTCTCAACAATAACTTGAGCCATGCTTCATTTCTGAATCATTGTTTTTGTTCAGAAGACACAAGATCTATTCAAAAAAGATCGCTCAATTCAGCGAATCTCAAAACTGTGAGCAATTCATCAACAATCAAATCAAATCAAAACCCATGTTGTTCTCTGTTTCGTCGTTGTCGCTAGCGTTGGCCATGCTCATGGCGGTATCATCTGCTGACATCATGGTAGGACAACCATGTTCAATGGAAACGACGCGAGCCACCACTTCCCGAGTGAACAACACCGCCATGCTTGTAGGAATCGTTGTCGGTCCTGAAACATCTGTAGCCGGCGATTTATTGCAGTTTCGAGTTTTGATCAACAATGGGGACAATACCGCATCAGTAGTCGATATACGTCAGGCGTCGTGTTGCCGTGACGTCAGTGGTCGCTGCCAATCGTGGCAGACTTCCACACAGAGCGTTGTCTGTCATGGGATTCATATCAGCGTCGATTATCGGGTGACTGTGATTGCGCGCGCCATATCATCAGACAGCGCTGGTCAAGTAACGGAAGTGCTAATGCCAGTCAAGGTCCGAGCTGGACATATTGATGGCGCCACCGCCGACGATACTCCCATGCACAAACCGGAATGGGATAAGTTCCGCGCCGCTGCGTTAACTACAATGGTGAAGAAAGAAGTTGCCAACATTTCTAAACGGCGCGAAATTCCAAGTGATAATCTGGTACGACTTGAGGCCCCACGTCAACCCGATTCGACAAGACCATCGTTGTCGCCAAAAATGATCGCCTTGATTGGATCGACTGCGGGATTGATCATGTTGGCAATCGTGTGTACTTTCATCCGTCGTCGTATGATGATGCGGTCCGTAAAACCGTCGTTGATCGATTTGGATGCCATTCGATCCACGGTCGAATACGTTCCTCTATAATCATGATAAATGTGTAGGTGATACACCATTATATGAATATCACACGATTGCGAGAAAGTTTGAGTGTTTGGTCTAGTGGAAATTAGAAATGAATTCTAATAAGTCAGACAACTAAACCTGTAGAGTTGGCACATAGATATCCTGGTTACGTGTTTTATTATTTACATGTTGAGGATCATGGCGATAGGTACAAATACCATGGATGCAAAAGTGATAATCGAGTTGAATATGGAGTTGGCGGACGACGAGGCGAGAGAATTAGATGCGGCTACGGTCCCCGCTTTGCCTCCTCCGGCCTCGAACGAGGCTTTGACAGCGATTAGTTCCTGGAATGCTTTGCCAACGTCGGCGTCGGAAACTTGGAAGCAAGTCTTCAATGAGTTAACCTCTCCTTTGATTTGACCGGCGGTTAAATGCTTGATGAAATCAGTGGCAGCTATAATCTGAGCTGGAGATAAGGCATCGCTTGTGCACGTGAGGACCTGGGTGATAGCACTTCGAATGACGTCGTTTCCTGAAGCTTCGAGAGCAACTTCAGCGGCAACAATTGTGGTGAAGGCAACCTGTTTCAGGGCGATTAACTGGGCGGCGAAAGCACGATTGATTTCGGTCCCGCAGATCGTTGGACATCCGGAAGCAGTATTGAAGTTGCTGTTGAGAGCACAAGTAGCCAACTCTGCAATGGCGACCTTGATCACAGCCGCAACGCCATCATTGGCACAGGTAATCGAACGGTCGAACGCGCAGACACCGTTGGTCTTGACACATCCGCCCATACTGCCATCTGGTGATCCAAATCAACAAACCATAAACACGAATTATAGCCACAATGTATATATACTGACCGATACTGACCGGCTGAATGAAAGATGGGACCTGTTTAACGTCTGAAACATGACAGTAATTAGTCAATTATTAGGAACGTGACCGGTCACTAGACGGTGTCATTGAGCAGAAATACATTATGATGTGATCAGTGTAGGTAACACGTGGCTGTGATATACCACTGAACGTGATATGGTCTCATACATATATTGTAACAATCTACGAATTATATAGTAGTATAACGTTACCGAATGCGCACGTGTTGGGGTTAGTGGCGAGAGAACACCCTTGATCCAGTATGGCGAAGTTACTGGCGATAGCAGTACCAGTCAGAGCTACGAAAACGACCACGCTCATCATTGTTCGACGGGAAAATCGAATTGAAGTGTTCCTAGCTCTGGTCAGTTTCAGGTATGCTGATCCATAGTGAATGACTCCATAGGTTTGATTGTTTGTCGGCGGCTGAGCTGGCCCACATCCATTGACTGTTTAACCCATCTATCGACACGCGACCATATTAGGGCACGCGAACAGACAGGCCTGTCGCCTATTACGTCGCCCCTTTCTCCCGAGTCTGAGGATCCAACCGAAAATGCAGCCCTATAAATATTCGTCTTCACCTGGAAATTGTCTGGACATTTTATGGATTAGGTTCGGACACTGGTATTGATTCGAATTCGTTATTGCACGACAAACATAACAAATCCGCCGTATCCCTAGGCCTAGCTGACTATATATCGCAATAACAATGAGTTTAATCCCATCAATTCATATCAGTAGTGATAGAGACTGGAATATTTGGCCATCATGAATGGCAATCATATTCCCGGTTCCCTGGTTTATTACATTCTGTGCAACAAACGATTTACTGGCCAATCTTCCATAACCTTATTGCTGATGTGATCATGGGGGCTGCCGACCATGACAACTGTAAAGCTTGAGCGAGTCAGGATCCGATACCAACGATGGCGAAACTGGACGCTCTTACTATGATATGAGGCAGACGAAAAGAGTAGACAGATTCCGTTAATGTAAATATCCACAGGGTTTTGATGACGGTATCGGTTGCACCAACTGGTGCTTGTTGAAGTATTGATAAGAGTTTACGATGGACATCCAATTCTATAGCAATTATTTCCGAATTTTGCTTTATCTCAATATGGTTGCTATAGCATTCCTGATGAGCTGATCAATCACATGTGCATAAGAAGACAACCCATCGAAAAAACATAATTTCTCTTCATACCCGACTAAAATTCAAATAACCACAACCAACTATGCAGTGCTTTTAGAATAACAATTTTCACAAAATACAATCACCGCTGGTTCCGACGATTTAGTGATAGCTAATTTTTGCATGGTCAACGCGGTTTGTTTTCTGATCAGCTGTGAGTCCGACTTGACGATTGTCGAAGTCATCATACAAAATTGAACCGCCATGTAAATAAGCCCCAAAAACCCTGACTTCTCGCAATGTGTTCTGGGCCGTAACATTATGCCGTTAGGGCAGATTTGATTCGATGGTACCAAACCACCAGGCGTACCCGCCCATATGAAATATCGGCTGGGATTGAGAAAGTATCAATGGCGACGAAGGTGGCGTGGGATGAGGCGGGCCAGTCAGTAAAAAACCTCTATCGACTTCGACCAATGCAGACCTACCAACCTGAGTCGGAACTCAGCAGTCGGTATCGAGTTTGGCGCTTGTTTGACGATCCGGCTTCTGGGCGAACAGCACAAGCCCTTGGCACTGCCATGATTGGGTTAATCTGCCTATCTTCTACCGCTTTTATCTTGGAAACGGTTCCAGAGCTAGATTGGGTTGACGAAACCGTCTGGAACATGATTGAGCGGTTATGTGTGGCTGCATTCACGGTCGAATTCACAATTCGTGTCGCCTGCTGCCCGGACCTGGCGAAATTCGTCAAGGATCCGCTGAACTTAGTTGATTTTCTCGCCATCGTGCCTTATTACATCGAGACATTGACTAGCAATGATGGGAATACGTCTTCGTCGGCAATATTCCGGATACTTCGTCTAGTTCGAATTTTTCGTGTGTTCAAGATTTCACGTTACGTAACCTGGGTGGGTGTTTTTAATGACGCCATTATGGCGTCAGCCCATCCGCTGGCAATGTTGGTATATATCATGGCGGTAGCCTTAGTTGTATTTGGGACGGCGATGCATTATGCAGAACGTGGGCGGTTGGATCGAATATCTGGCGCGTATCTACGAGCGGATGGAACCTCGTCCCCCTTTTTCTCGATCCCAGCGTCGTTCTGGTGGTGCATTATAACTATGACCACTGTTGGATATGGAGATGATGTACCTGTCACGACTTTGGGAAGGTACATTGAAGCACGAACACAAATAACAATCACGCAACCTTCCGTCTGTGTCGAGTTACTGGCCATGTTGTGGGTGCAGCAGATTGTTGTTGCGATGGCTGATGCCAAAGCTATCCCATATTGAAACTATTCGTGTATTTGATCGTTATGTGTCATTCATTGTGGATACAATTTTTGCGACCGTGTAGTGATCAAGAACGGAGAGACAGAAAGAAAGAGCGACGATTCAATGTGTCGGCGTAATGATCATGTTGTTTTCCATAGGTTTATTGCTGCCATCACATCATTGTGCGGCGTTCTTGTGTTGGCCATACCCATCACGATTATCTCAGCCAATTTCAACTCCGAACTCAATAAAATGGTCCGCCAAAAAGATGTCGACTTTGTCCGGCTTCTGGCGCTGAAGGAGGATGTTGAGCGGGCGTACTGGGATCGCGCTCGAGTTGAGGTAACATCCCGGCACTCACTCAGAAACTGTTCTCCACAACGCAACACCTAACGTAAACACTGATCTACCCCCTTAACTGTGAAATGCAACAGGCGAAATTGCTGAAAGGAATGGAGAGTGCGTGGTGTGACCAAGATGGTCGTTACTTCACTGAGGCCAATGTTGCACCCGACAAACGCGCCCTGTTCAAAGAGCTAGGTGCCGCGAATCGATCCATACAAGGAGCACGATACAGATTCACTCAGTTTACAGAAGAACAGGTATTAATTTTTGGTTGCAAGTATCTGATGTTTCGCACCGTTTTCTATTGGGCTTTTTGGAAAAAAAAACTATCATTTCCTGATCATTGGACGGCATTCAAACAAATTTCATCAGCGAATAAATTGGCCTTTATCATGACCCAATTAAAGTCTAACGTTGCATACATTGCGAACGTTTTCAGATTTTTTTGGTGATCGATGGTCTTAAGTGTAGTGATCAACAGATTCAGTCGATTGTGACAAAAAACCTGACTGATTTGATGAAGCAAATTAGCGATACAATTCAGAGGCAAAAGTCAGTATCTGCCAACCAGATCAAGAGCATTCTGGAGGTGATTCCAAAATTCAGATCCGAACCTAACCCGTGGTGCGCCACACCACCAGAATGGATGGCTACCGCGACACGTCGCAATACGCAAACACGAACGACAGACTACCCAGTTCACAAAAACAGTAATAAATGAACGCATTATCGCCACAGGGAACTTGCAGCGCATATGACTACAAGTTGTGAAACAGATCAGGAAGGTTTTTTATGATTCAATATTGAGAAACGGCCTGAGCCAAAGAATGGGCAATCAGCGTGTGACCGCTGGCCGATAAAATTGTTCCGTTTCCAGAGACGGCCACAGCACAGACACTATCATCGTGAATTACAGCATCCTGATAACTGCCACTTTCCGTGTCCAACAACGTTAACATGCAATCTAGAGTTGAGCAGGTCAATAATTCAGCCATTAAAAGTGATATGAAAAACGAAAACGTTTTGGAAAATCAGGAACTGTAGAGGCTATGGTTTTGTACCACAAGGCATGAAAATTGAAATCGAATGTCGCGAAGAAGCACTTGAAAGCGAAAAAAGTACATTTTGACCAATTCGAAGCAAAATTCGCCGATCGATGCAAATGCGTTTGAAAAATATGATACCAATTGTCCCTAATACAACGAAATCTGCAGTCTTTGAAAGCATCATGCACAGAGGACTGTGTGGAATTGGCAAGACACGAAGCGTCTGATCAGCACAGACCGTCAGACTCATCGACAAATTGCAGAAATTATATTGCATTTTACCTGATTAGTGAGGAAATTATAGATCGAAATTTGCGGCATACAGGATGGGATACACCAGATGATGATTTCCGGTGATGTTCGATCGAATACTGGGTCAAACCAAACTTGAGAGTCAGAACAGATATACTTGATACATAAGAAAGTTTAGGTTCTGCTGATTGACTATATCGAAAATAAAAACCTCGAAGGGGGAAGCGTAATGATACACAGATACAAAACTCAAACAAAGCCAACAAATGTGTAAGCGGCTCAAACAGTGCGCGAAGATAAAAGCTGAGAACATGTAAATAACTGCAACAAGAGCCTTAACACTATCCAGTTCTGTCAAGCGGAAGTAAGAGAAAGAATTAACCAATTTACCGGCTAGATTTTTGATACGATTCAAGGAATCATTTGCAGCAAAGAATGGATTGTGGATTGCGTTGAGGTCCTACATTTCGAGAAAAAACATCATGAACAAAGCAGGGATGCAAACGTAAGATGAAAAACTTGATTGCTTCCAACAATCAATTTTGCGATAAAATCAATTTAGAAACAGAGAGCTGATTCCAAATTTTCAAAAAAGTAACAAATGTGAAAATCAACATACCTGAATAGCGATCCATTTTATGAGCGATGTATGATAACCGTTATTGGGGTCGATGCGAGATGTGGACCAAATCGAGACCCGAGCGCGCTGATCACAGTCAAGAACGAGAGAATCGTCGGCTTGAGAGCAATCCAGCATATCAATTTGACATTGCTCGTGGTTGTTGATTTGAAATTTCAGCTCGAATGTGGCACCGTCAATGACGTAGACGACTCCGTTGTTTGCAGCGGCAAAGAGACGTGCCCCTAAACAGAAAAGGAAAATCAAGAACACATCTTGAAGATTTGAAAGTGGGTTTTGCTTGAACGAGCTAAAAGGGTCGACATGAGAAAAAATTTCAATCGGAAAGGAATTTGTAGCTACCCGAGCAAGAGTACACAAGATGGTCAACAGGATGACCTAACTCAATCTTGTTCGACACGGAAAACTGTAGCAAGTTCAGGATGCGAACGCAACCATCGCTCCAGCCAGAAGCCAGTGCTACGCCAGACGATGAAAAACAAATGCAGTTACACGTCTAGAGGGAGAATAAGCAAGACAGTATTCGCGCCATCCAGAACGATTATGGAGAAACAACTCAATTTGAACAAAGAGCAAAAAACAAAGGTCAATTGAAAAATCAATCTGCTAGTCCCTATCAAAGTATTTCAACAATTCTTGGCCGTGTGAAAGGATCATATTCAGTAGTTACTTGATTTGGAACTTGATAAAGCATTATCTGCCTATAGCGACATTGACCATGGCCACCATCGTTAAAACTGGATATATTGTTCCAAAGGCGAACAGTTCCGTCGACACAGCAAGATGATGCGAACTCCTCGGACGACGGGCTGAATCGTAACTAAACCACATCAAACCAGAATTGGTGTCCACATATATCAAAGCGATGTTCAGGCGAGTTAATAAACGGAGAAAAGTAGCATTGAAAAAACGTGACCCTAGAGCCACCTGCAAGATTTGAGAGGTATGGCTGGTAATAAGCTTGGCCATGGCGGGATATCGTTCATCGTCATTAACAGAAGTTGCGATGCCTGGTTGGCACTCAGGCTCTGAGTCCGAATACCAGTTTGCGTACAAAATATTGCCATTATCGAGGCCAACTATTCCAACATGTCCAAGAGTGTCCCAACTGCACGATGCCACTTTACAGTTATCTGTGCCCATCCGTAGTAAACCCGTCGCCGATACTAGCATCTAAATCCAGACAAACAAGTGACCATTTGTCATAACCAGCGATAACACAACTCCGAACCGGTTTTATTGTCAAAGTACCGAGCATTAAAATCACATCATAATGAGTGTAATGACAAAAAATGAAATAACAAACGAAATCATAAAGTCGGACCAAGGTAGAAAGTTAAAACCTGCATGAACAGAATCAAGAGTGCAATGAACGCTGAATTTCATGACAAATTGTTGGAGACTGACTCAACTGTGATTTCGCGAGTTGGATTTTTTTTTCATGAAAACGGACCTTTGAATTGGGAGTTGATGATAATTCGACTGTCCAGCGATGAACAGAATCAGAGGCTCCTGCCGTGATCAACATTAATGAAGTAGAATCGCGATTGCCGGTGACAAGGCCTTGGACACCAAACAATGATGAAATTTCGAAGGTGACCAAGGCCACTTCTCCAATGTAAGACCACTCATGCACCCTCCAGATGTGAACGGAACCTACACTGTTCTCATCAGCAATATGCACACCTTGTCTTCTAAGAGTTTTTCAAGATAGTGGGTAACACAGGATATGGATTGCGATGTGTTGTCGAGAACAAACGCGCAACGACGACGAAATTGATCAAAAAAATAGTGGATTCTTGACGAGGTTATGGGCGAGAAACAAACGTTTTTTGCATAATAGAGCCATTCAAATGCTTCAACCTAACAGGCTTTCTGATCTTACCGACATGAGTACCAACAATCAGATATTCCTTGGCAATAAACGCAACAGCCGTAAATCCACCGCTACTCGTTTGATTTCCAAGCTTGAAATCCGTCATTGGCAACAAAGAGCGCGATAACGAATATGTACTCTTTGCCTGCGAATCAGATGGATGCATTCCCCACAATTCCACTACATCAACAGAAATCAGAAACACCTTGAATAGATAGAACTTTAAATAGATAGATGACGAAGGCAAAGAATAGACGTTCTATGTCACAGATCCGAATAAAAACACTGGTGAAGTACAAGATTAAACATGTAAACTTTTACTGGAACATAAGGTCCGCACTAAATTCAAATCAGGAGACATGGAAGACAGGTATGAATTTGATTTTGCTTCGAATAGAACCGTCGTTGAAAATCACAATGAAGAAAAAGTTGAATGCTGCACCTATTACCGGAGTGATCAGAAATGGTAATGAAATAATCTGTGGAAAGTGGAGTCCAGAGCGCTCCCATGACGATCTGCTGCACATGATCTTGAGCGGCTACACACGAACCTGAACAGGTGCAACAGCTGTTGAAAACTGATATGAACCAAAACATAAGCGAAATCGCACCTGTCGCGACATCCCAAATTGCAAGGATGCCGTCTGGTCCTTGACCAACTGAAAGTAGGAATTCTCCAGTGCAGTTAAATGCAAGTGACTGAATACCTGAATGGCAAATCTTAAAAAACACTGATAAACTACATTGCCATTACTGATACATGAAAGCTTCAAATTGATTAGCAACTACCAAAACAAATATTCGGAGTCTTGCGGGAATAAAAAATGTTACCGTTAGCATGGCGAGTTGCTATTTCGGAAACTGCTGTCAGGCCATCCAGAGCCCAGAGAAATATCGACGCCCTGTGTCCGATATCGTTGACAGCCCCGTCTGCACTTGCTAATGTGGTGAGGTCGTTGGAAACCGCCAAAGTAGAAATCTCCATCTATATCGATTGACGTCAACCAAACACCACGTTCAAGAGGATTTTAGTATTACTGAATGTGCAAGCAAAAAATGCTGTCGACTCTCGAATAGAACTTCGACTATGATTGTTCGACCATGCGTAAAGATCAACTGCCCAGAATCTTCAATCCTGTAAACGAAGTTAAAAATGAACCAAGGCGTTTTCGTAGATTTCAACTACCAGATCGCGTTGTGCCTGCCATTGCCGTTGAATCCTACTATTTGTTGCAGAGAAACCGCTGCTGTCTCCTCAGGGACTAAGTACACAGTCGGGGCCGGCCTAACACGGGATGGGGCAGAATAGCAAGCATGGTATTTTGATGTATAGCCGACATTGGTCTTTGAAGCATCGGTGACCAACTGCGATATTCTGCAAACAAAACAATTGAATTGGAAAATTAATGGAGAACATGAGCGAAATTTACACCTTCGTCTCGGTGGCGAGGTTGGTTGAAGGTGGGTAATGGATCGGGAGTTCGTTGCAACCTCAAAGGTCGAAGGAGATCCTACAACTGCCACATGCTCAAACGAGCTTGGAGTTGGCCTGCCATCTTCACCCGTGTCGCTCCGATCTACAAAATCTCAGGAACTATCACGTCTCGGGACAGGAAAAGTTGACAGCTTATACTAAAAAAATGCCAATCGTTTGGCAGACTCAACATGAAACAATCTATGTACACACATGAAACTGTTTTTGTCCCAAATTCGCTTGAAAGTGAACCAGTGAGAATTCAATTGATGGAAGAAACTCGAATCGTAATAAGCTAGGATTATGCAAATGAACCACCTTGCTGAAATCGCCACATGCGAATTGCATTCCCGACGGAGAAAACAATTCTATCTGACGAGGCGAACTCGATGGCAGTAACTGGGCCCTCCATGCGGAATTCTTGTGCTTGGCCGTAACAGCTATTGTTTCCAATTGAATTATACTGAAGGACGCGAACCAAATTGACGTTGTCGACGGTAACGACAAAGTTCCCGCAAGGACTCAGGCGAAGGAGAGTAATCGGTTTCGCGACATCTTTGGATTGGCGTGTTTCCCCAAGCAGTTGACGAGTACATTGGTCATACCTGAACGTCGTAGTTTTAGATTCACAGACGGCGTGGCAGCAGCAGAATACCTTAGGAGATCATGTGCGGTGGTGGCAATCAAGATTTCCTGCCCATTTGGGTGAAACACGACAAAATGACAACCGCAGCTGCCCAAAAGATTAGCATGCTGGACCTGTTAAAAGGGGATGATCCACATATCTTACTCTTTCAGATCAATACGTTGATGCTGAGAGAACGTGTCGACATCGTACACAACAACTTCGCTATTACCCATTGGACCAGGCATGATAAGGCGCAAACCGTCAGGGCTACACGATCTNCAGCAGAATACCTTAGGAGATCATGTGCGGTGGTGGCAATCAAGATTTCCTGCCCATTTGGGTGAAACACGACAAAATGACAACCGCAGCTGCCCAAAAGATTAGCATGCTGGACCTGTTAAAAGGGGATGATCCACATATCTTACTCTTTCAGATCAATACGTTGATGCTGAGAGAACGTGTCGACATCGTACACAACAACTTCGCTATTACCCATTGGACCAGGCATGATAAGGCGCAAACCGTCAGGGCTACACGATCTGTGAGAAAATTTCATGAAATTCACGTCGCGTAAGCATGGAAACACGAGTACAGGGAGACGTCAGCAGTAAACGAGGCTGCAAGAACACGCACCGGCTGATATTGCCGGAGGACATCAAACGCATAGACATGACGGTCGTCAGAGGCGGTGAAAAGTCGTCTTCCGTCACGAGTGAAAAATATAGTTCGAACAGGGCCAGAATGGACATGACACTCAATCTGATATCAAAGGCGTATGGAAGTAAATTATGCGGAAATGATGAGAAGATCGCAATATTTGCAGATCGAGACCCGTTGTTGAAACAAACAGCTTACAATTTGGGAACCTGACGAAATATCAACGATACGAATTTTGCCCGATTTGAATCCGAGCGCCAATTGTGACTGCTCCGGATGGTAGGTCAGACACAGCGCATCTTCGTCCTCCATTTTGATATTGTGCACCTAAGGACAATATTGGACAGATTTACAAAGAGAGAAAACTGATGGCAATGAGATTCATTTTCATGGGTTGGAACATAGAAAAGTGACAAATTTCAGTAGCAGGGCAATCAAATCGCTTAGTGTAAGAAAGGATGAGAAAAATTGAACACCTGCTGAAAGCGTTCACTGTTCCAAATACGAACGGATCTATCGGAAGACGAAGTCCCAATTTCATTTCGGCAAGGACTAACGCACACAGCCAAAATCTACAAGTGGAACAAATGGATAAGATCAGACGGTGATTTTCAATCGATCATTTACCTGAGAAGAATGAGAAGCTACCAAATTCCTAATGCCACCACCATGAATGTCAAGAATCCCAACGTTGCCGTCGGCGTTACCGACAGCGATACTTAGACCATCTTCAGAAAAGCAAAGCGAGGTTACCGCCTGATGATGGCGAATTTCTGCGATGGGGTTGGCGAAGTCCAATGGCCAAATCTGAAGCAGACCCGAACTCGAGCCTGCGGCGCAAAATCCTGTCTCATGGCGTTGGTTACGTTGATTGCGCGTTCATTTAAAATGTTCACCTTGGGTTACGGCAATGGTACATATTGAATCCTGGTGCAGAGTAAGAACTCTTCGAATCACGAAACTGTCGAAGTCGACGATGAAAACACTGCCAGCCGTGGTGGCAACGTAGAGACTGCGAGGTCGTGAAGCTGCTGCGCTGAGTAAACCGTAGATGGGTTCAAAACATAATGCAGAAAACGTGGTTCGCGCATGCTGAATATGATTTAGTAACTTCAAATGATTCAATATCAAATTGGATTCGAGTTTATGCAACTTATTGACTGCACCAGATTATGGGAAAAGCCACAAAAACCAACAAACGTCAATCAAGAGCTTTCATGTAACAAATAAAAAAATGACCACACATAAATTTGGTATTTATGGAAAATACATGCCTGCTTTGAATAAAACGTCCTGTTTACCTGATTAAGAACGCAGGAATGCCCTGGGAGATGCCCGTTTTTTATACGCCAAAATCGAATGCTCTCGTGACCACACGACGCCAACTGATGTTGGGAGCCTGGATGTGGGCTGAATACGATTCGGGAAATTTTAAACTCAGACGTTTGCCGGGCAACAACAGATACGTTGCCTGTCTCCAAAACTTGGGACAGGTCATACACCACGATCTGAACTCTCCCCTGACCTGTAAGAATTAAGTTACAACCGCGAAGTGAAAATGTGCTTAGTAAAGCATCAGAAAAAGTGGCAACATGTTAAATACCGAGCAGTCCACGAACCAGAAAGTAATGGTGTGACCACCAATCACGGACGTTTACAAGAGATTAAAAAAAGACTCAGAAACAATCAGTTAATGCAGGTTGGGTTGAGAAGCTCTCAGGAAATAATGAATTACTGACCGTCATGTCCAGAACAAGCCAGTAATCTTGCGTCATAGGAGATTGTAACATCCGTCAAACCATGAGAAAAAACAGGAACGCGACAGATGGCAGATAGAGTGCGAACATCCCAGATAATCAAGAAGGGGAGTTTCCCCGACTGTCCAGAGACAAGGAGACGAGCAAAAGGACACATGGTTAAGACGCAGACATCCTTGGTATGTCCCGCCAGGATGGTTTGCTGATCAAACTCGACATCATGAGCAATAATCTAAAAATTGATACGCGAATTAGGGTTTGCTAACAGATTTAGAGGAGAAATATTCAACGAAAATTGGAGAACTGTACTTGAAATCAGCGCTGACCAAGTCCATAGAGGCGTAAACTAAAGTATTATGATGTAGCCAAATCAAGCATTGCGGCATCTCGCCTGAGTATCCGATAACACGGACCAACTCTAGCATGGGATCTTTTTTCGCACCCAGGTCACCAGTAGGATCTCGTGATGAGCCTGATTTTGTACCGTTGTGCCTGACCTTTGATTGATTCTAATTCAAATACAAACTGAATAAAGCGTTATACAGAAAATCTGCCTATTACAGGCAATTTTTCGGTAATCCGGTTTCCTCCATCAGCCGAGTGTGTGACCTCTTTCTTGAGTTCCGGAAGCTTGGGAGACCAGAGCCAATCGTAAACTTCAATCCATTGCTCCGACGTGACCGTCGGTAAGCGCATTTCCCGTGGAAGCGTCATTGGAGTAAATCTGAACGCACAAAATCATTGAAATGCTGAGTTATTCTAAACAAGCTTTACATATTCGATGACGTGAATAAACCGCGAAGTTGAAGGGTTGAGCAGATCTTGATAGTCTTGAGCGATGCGAATTCATATGAAGAATTAGATGAAATCAAAGATTTTAGGTCAATACCGAATACTGCAATGAACACATATTTGAGGAACGCCGGACCTGAGCTATACATACAGTAAGTACCGGTCCACTTCAAGGGCGTCAACTTTGTTAACGGAATTTGAATGACGCGCCCAGAACATTTCCGTTCTTTGAACAGATTGCTGAATGAAATGCGTACAATCAAGTTGGCAGCTAGAGTTTGTACGTCAAGATGTATCGTGAAATGTCTATCAAGGTCATAAGAGTAATTGGGCTGGTATGTAAAACCTTTCAAATTACATCCCGCTTACTGTTCTGCCTCAATTCGGCGCAATTCTATGTAAAGAATGGACCCAGTTAAGCCTAGGGATTGTGATGAGTTTCCCGGAATCTGGATATAGGTGGCAGCTGGAATGAACCCGGATAAATCGTAAACTGGTGATCCGATGGAGCGATCAATAATCTGAATTTCATTCAAAGAACTGGATCAAATTCTTCAAACGGTGCCTGACCAATTGGACATCACCCTCAATTTTGGGTTCTTGCTGAGCAAGTTTCAGCTGCTTGAGAATATTAAAATAAGGATCTTGAAATACTGCTGTGCAAATTAGCAGGGAAGCAAGATTTCAATAGAGGATGTCGGATGCAACCTTGTCCGAAAAGAGAACCTGATCCAAGCCCAGTGGTTACGGCCTGAGGGATCGCAGCACGACGTTTCGGTGAGTGATGCGGCATCACTTGCGACGCTGTCGCCATGATCTCTAGCGGTTATATTTATGCATCTCAGCTCACATGTAACGTCGTTAACTGGCTGCGACCGCAAGGGCTGCCAAAGTAAAAGGCTGCGTCAAACGGCCGCTACCCAGTTACGGCGAACAGCCTAATACTGAAAGAAAAATTCTAAAACATGTAAGTACCTTCTTGCGATTATCTTGTTGCGCGATGCCCCCAGAGATACCGGGTCCGCATGCAGTCTGGTATTGCGGTCAGACCGATCATGCGGCGCTTGTTGCCCCTACAGTACCTGATATGCATCGCAACGTGACGCAATTTTCAATCATCACGTGATTCAGTCTATTTCAATTTTTCATATTGTACTTGTGGAGCGTCGGGATATCGCTATATTTTTGCGTTGGTAAAAAATGCCTTAGAAAACGTTCAGAGCATCAACTAAATGTTCCGAATGCCACGTGCCATATTTCAAAGCTTGATCAATGAACTTCGCAGTTATGGTCTTGAAGACTCCAATTGTGTTCAAATGGACGAACAGATCGCTGTTTCCTTTATTCGTAACTTTCAGGACGATTCCGGAATTCCAACGAAAAACTCATTCATCTGTCCTGATTAGAACAATGGAGTGCTTCCGTTTGCTGCCACAATTCATAATGAATGTAGAGGCTACGCAGCCCTCATTCAGCGAACATATTCCAATCCAAATGGCAATGACATCACCGACATTGGACAAATTTTCGAGGATCCAGCCGTTCACCGATTGCGTTATAGTATTGCCTCAACCATATGGGGTACCCTCGATCTTGAGCTATCCAACGATGAACAAAATATTTACAATGAATTGGTCAGTGACCTGAAACGGCGAAGGGTTTGTAGCCATCCACTTCCTATAACAAATCATGAGCTAGACAGAGCAGCAAAAAAGACTGGAATAGATGGGATTTTTTCAAAGTCCTCAAATGTGCAAATAAAAAAAAACTACAGTAGCAGACAGCATCAGACAAGCGATCAACTTGAAGAGGGCGAAAATTATCTCGTTACAGTAACTTATTGCTTTAGGATAGCAAGGCCTCAAAAGGTTTATTGTGAAACCCCCAGGGAGCGACCCTATAGTGGGACAACGTCTTGGGCAGATTCAATATATGAATTATAATGCTTATTCGGACAAAGGGTACGCCGTTTCAGGTCACTGAGGGCTACAAATAGCCTACCCCCAGGACCTCACCGCCGCCTTCGATTTGAATGGTTTGTGAAAAAATCTTTGAGTCGGCGAGTTGCGGGTCGTTGGGCCGCGTTAGGAAAAACGAATTAACAATCGATGTGACGTCCTTGTAGATGATATCTGCGGGCTCCTTCGGTGATAACCGTTGACGAGAAGGTTTACGCGGAGATGTAATAAGAAAGGTTATGCCCGCAATTAGGTCCAAGTTTTCCAATGACATTCCAATTATTATTCAACAGGATAATGCAAGACCCCATATTCGGCCACATTATCATCCTTTTGTTGCAGCAGCCAAAGACTGCGAATTAGAATGACTTGATCACGGCAGTCTTAAAGTCGTTTGACGAACTGGACCCTGTCAAAATCAATTCGAATTTTTTGACACTACATACGGTGCTGCAGTCCTGCATGGACGATGATGGCGGCAACAGATTTCAAATCCAGCACTTCGGGAAAGAGAAGTTACAAAGGTCAGGACAGCTCCCAATGGCACTTCCTTGTTCCGTGGAATCGGTCGCGAATGCGATGATGATCATCGTGTATGATGAGATGGCTCAGCTATTATAAACTGCATATGTGAAATGACGTTGCTCAAATCTACTCAAATCCTGTTGATTTCAAAGGGTGAAAGTGCAAACGGCCAACTATTCCCGAACGGAGGGAGTAGCTCAGTTGTAACATTCAAAGACGAATTTTGGTAATACTTCAAACGTGTGCAATGGACCTCGGATTCGTCACCAGTAATTATATTAAAATTTATTACGTACTGTAGTGCCAATCACTGAGGGCCCGAACAATGCGGTATGAGTCTGGCCAGCGGACGGCAATCTTTGACATGGTCTTACTGTTCATTTTGGAATCGTGTTGAGCCCATAATACACAATCGCATCAACGAAATTTGGCGACTGGTACTGCTTCGATTTCCTTTTGGATTGGTTTCGAACTGAATTTCGCCGGCTCGAGCCTTCTTTATGAATTTCTCGAAGCGCTGAATACAGTTCGTCAACCTGAATGTGAACAGACTCAGCAGCAATGGGAGTGCTGCGTGTGTTAAGGTTAAGAGATGAGCCAGTTACCAGGTCCAATGGAGATTCAGGTTCCATAATCGGAGCCATGTGGGACAGATTGCTGCTCGGTGTGTGAATTACCAGGGGAAGTAGCTCTAGCCATTGTGCGGAAATTCCGAACTCAGAAACGAGAGAACGGAACAACCGCTGGGCCAATTGTATAGAGCGTTCAATGGGACCGTTCGGAAAGTGCATCGCCACTATTGTAAGGTAACGCTTGACGTGAAAAAATTCAGCAAGGATGTTCATCACTTTGTTCTGAAAATGAGCACATTCCGACACCCATATATTCGGAATGGGAAACATATTTGCCCAGTCGAGAAGCGCTGAAACGACGGTATCAGTTGAAGCTTGGGCTGCAGAAAATAATCGAACAAACGTTGATAGGTCGTCCATAAGGACAAGCACATATTGGAACTTGTGGTCCGTCGAGCGACCTGGATCACATATCAGATACTTGAAATGTAAAACTTGATTAGGGCTTCTGAGCAAGTAACGCTGATCATAAGGGGCGAGGAATACGAAACGGACCTTTAGTAGCTAAACAATGAATACACGATTAAAAAAAATGAGCAATATTCTGGGATATTCCATTCTACCAGTTTCAATCAATCTTTCGATGATTGTGGACCGCCCTCGATCCAATCGTTCATTGATCTATACACTAACGATGTTGTCTAAACGATGGTCAAGCCGCGTTTAATCGATTCCGAAATGCCAACTCGGGCCCATATGTCCTATTACAAATACGAGTGCGAACGGAGATATCTTCATAAAAAATCCATATAGCCCCATTTTTACAATGAAAAAGTTCGTTTGCATCCACTTTGAAAACACTGGGAGGGCGTGAAGATTTGTATGAACCTGAGATGACGCAATGTCGCAGATTGTAGGACAGATAACAGAAATACTATTGACGGGTGGAATATCAACGAATGAGGAAGTAAAGCGTACCAGTTCGAAAGTTTTGGCCCAAAGCAGAATGGGGGGTTGTGTGGCGAGTTTAGACACCGATGAACCACAAAAAGGGTCGTTGAAGATGGAAGACTAAAACTCTCTCTGTTGTTTATAGATGCTCAGGATGCCTCGAAGTAGGGCATGCCATTGACAACAGCATCAGACTTCGTTAGGTCCAATGTCGGCGAAAACAACATCGCTGTCGGATTGGTAGAGGCGAATCAACCACAATTGCTTCTTCGACTTGGAACTAAATAAGTTGAAAGGAAAGTCTTCGAACTTGCTGTACCAGCTTTAATCAAAGCGCCGTCACACGTGGCCAGATCGTAAGTGGTGCCGTCCTGTCCATGCTGGATAAGGAAACAGAGCCTCCGCCGACTCGGCAATAACGCAATCATACGATTCGGATCTCAGAAACACGACGTTGACGGCGGGAATCTTGTCGAGTTTGACCGGCCGGCGCGATTCTTCATCGTGTATCAGTAAGGGACGGCCTTCACTTGTTGAGTAGGTTTTGGCGCAGGGGACACACCTCGACGTGTAGGCCCTGGAACAATCCACTTCTACGTTTGTTTGCTTCATTTCTTCAAAGGCCTGCTGTAAAGTCTCTCGGACGGTAGCCAAATTGCTGGGGCATTGAATGGCGCAAGCACCTTGAGGCATTCCGCCTTGACGCAAAAACCATCGTCAAAGGAGGTTTCTAACCGCTAGAAAATGTCAAATAGCGCGGATTTGCGACGGACTTGATCACACTTTCAAGGAGTCCCAGACATTTGATTTGTGACTAACTGCGTAACCCCGCCACGCTATATAATCAGGGATGTTCCTAGGAATATTCCTGACAACACTGGACAGTGGACGATGCTAAGTCGAGACGTTCTGCACTCGTTCGGCGCACCATTTATCTGACGAAGAAGAAAAATTACTGTGCACTGAAAAAAAATGCGCACACGGGGATAAATTATGCTTATCCAGCTACTGTATTCTGCAGATCGAATTTCCGATGCAAACATTGGCGAGTGCTGTACTTTACGTGGCCTTGATGGCCATTGGGTTAGCTGTGGACAGCCACACTAAATTGGTGACATTGGACCTGATTTCATCCATTGATACAACCGAATCCGTTTCGCCACCAATCGTCCCGATTATTCAGGACCAACGTCCTCACCAATTGTCAGACAAGTTACGGACCGATTTGGCCAATTTCGAATGTTCATTCAGCATAATCCGACCTGGGCAGCCCATTTTACCTGTCGAACTGTTCAAGGCGGCTCTTGAGAATGCCCCATATATCGATTTCCAAGAACATTCTCTAGAAGATTTCGTCGCGCGTCTCAGTGCTGCATTCATTGATCGCAACTATCCGGAATCATCTTTCGCGATTCGAGAAACCGTTCTGACAACATATATGAGAATGGCAAGTGTATTCTTTCACGAATCCCCAATGTCCTGGTCAGGTTTGGATATGATGACGCGATTGACGCCCAGTCCAGTTCTTAATACGATCGAATCGTTGCGCCTAATTCCGACGATTGATCAAGTTGGAGTTTTGATGCGGTTTCGTCAACTGATTGACCAGACAAGGGTGGGTTTGAATTTGAATCATTGGTTCGCTGCAGTGCTCGATATTGCATATTCATCAAGCCAGCGCCTGCGGTTATATCCTGAACAATTTAAGGACCTGGTTTCCAAAATTTCTTCTTTTGTCGACACTACAAGGCTGTTGGATTTATCGCAAAAACCATATTTTCAAACTCTCATCAGATCATGGTCAGGAACAGGCATGCAGGGTTTAGGCGATGAGCACTCGTGTAGCGCCGCAACCGATTTGCTCTTTCAAATACTCATGAAGAGAGTCAATTTCATTCTCTCCGGCAAAAGGGCTAAGACCCTATTGCCCAATCAAGATTTTGATACAGTCGTGAACACGTTCAGAAGCGATTTACAGCATTTTCCGACGTTCGAACAAGCTCAACGTCTGATCTCAATCCGACTGGAAATGGACCAGGTTTGTGCCATAGGGACAGCCAATAGTGGTATTGAAAAGGTCATGGCGCTAATAGATATCGTAATATCATCCATTGGCGATTTTTACCTTTTTCCTGAGCACGGTGACGCTCTCTACGCCAAACTCGCCCATTTAATCGCGGTCGACCGTTCTGACAACATATATGAGAATGGCAAGTGTATTCTTTCACGAATCCCCAATGTCCTGGTCAGGTTTGGATATGATGACGCGATTGACGCCCAGTCCAGTTCTTAATACGATCGAATCGTTGCGCCTAATTCCGACGATTGATCAAGTTGGAGTTTTGATGCGGTTTCGTCAACTGATTGACCAGACAAGGGTGGGTTTGAATTTGAATCATTGGTTCGCTGCAGTGCTCGATATTGCATATTCATCAAGCCAGCGCCTGCGGTTATATCCTGAACAATTTAAGGACCTGGTTTCCAAAATTTCTTCTTTTGTCGACACTACAAGGCTGTTGGATTTATCGCAAAAACCATATTTTCAAACTCTCATCAGATCATGGTCAGGAACAGGCATGCAGGGTTTAGGCGATGAGCACTCGTGTAGCGCCGCAACCGATTTGCTCTTTCAAATACTCATGAAGAGAGTCAATTTCATTCTCTCCGGCAAAAGGGCTAAGACCCTATTGCCCAATCAAGATTTTGATACAGTCGTGAACACGTTCAGAAGCGATTTACAGCATTTTCCGACGTTCGAACAAGCTCAACGTCTGATCTCAATCCGACTGGAAATGGACCAGGTTTGTGCCATAGGGACAGCCAATAGTGGTATTGAAAAGGTCATGGCGCTAATAGATATCGTAATATCATCCATTGGCGATTTTTACCTTTTTCCTGAGCACGGTGACGCTCTCTACGCCAAACTCGCCCATTTAATCGCGGTCGAGATCCCCAATGGCGATCTTTGGAAACAATTTCTCAAACCACATCCAGCCCGTTCTAGTCTCGAGTCTGTCCACGTGTCTTCGTCCATTTCCAACATCCTTTTCAACATGGTTTGTCGGAGGGTGACCGATATCATTGCCCAATCAAGATTCAAACGACCAATGGATTCATGTCCTGAATTGACGCCTTTAGCAGGACCATCTAAAGTTGAATCTCCATCAAAACGTAAACGCCCGACTGGATTGTCGCCGTTGCCCAAACCTACAGACCAATTTGACACCACATCTGGGAAAACATCAGCGTCTTCAATAGGCAAGGGGAACCGACCCGTTGGCGACACAGGATAGCCATCATCGTCGTACCACTATCAATACATATTTTTTGTCATCATCGGAAAATGAGAATAGGCCTGTTATTGTCTAGATCGATATCCATGGTGTCGCCAATACCAAAGGTAATGTACGTTCATCCCATAGAACCCTGAGTACCCCAACTATAGGGGTACACACACCAGAAAATACGTTCGTCACATCAGTCCATGAGATGAATGTCCCTAACAACAATCCCCTAGTTTGAGCAGTTCGTTGTTGGAAAGCTCTTGAAAAATCCTCCTCAATGGCATACTTCAACGCTATAAGTCCCCAACCAGTTTTGCACTATATCAGCATAAACTTTGTAATTATTGAAAATCTAATATAGTTCGTGGGCCGTACCGTGCAGTCGGCTTTTGGTTTTGCCTTGGCATGCCTTCGTTGATGCCCGGAGCATGACGATTCGTTGCAGTCAATGCAATCAACTGTTCCCGACGCTTGCTGCCAGGAAACTCCATGTTCGTAACATCCACCAAGCTAGTGTCATTGTTCAGTTACTAGATGGTTCTCAACGCTGCATTCGAAGAGACCCCATATCCAATCTGTTTCCTTGTCCCGTTTCTGATTGTTCTTTCGTCAATGACAACCCCGGGAATTTTGAACGCCATGTTGCCAGTCCTTGGATCCTAACGCAGAGTCTTTACCAAATGATTCAGACGATACTCACCAATATCTGTAATTGCAACATGGCTACTGTGTTCATGAAGATTTGAATTTAATCATCTGTCAGAATGCATTAATCAGTACTAGTTGCCGGCAAACAAAACACAAAGGAGCTCGTAGTCTGTTTCTGTTTATTCTACTTGGTGTTTAGCACTTTAGATCTCGCGAATCTGATCAATATTGGCAAAAATATAGCCTCCGCACCATCCTCACGCACCTGAGTCAACTCCTTTGACGGTCGCAAGCCGTTTTCGTCGGTGCAAAAATCGGGACGATTGCAACTGCGCCGATTTGAGCGGCATTAGCCCATTGATGAATGATGCAAGGATTGTGTTTCCTCACAATTCGTCGTGATTCATACGGTACTTCTGCTTACTGGCGGACAGAAAGATTTCTCGGCCATTGATTGATCGACCGAGTCTTCATTCTCATTTGATTTTATCAAATTGTCTATCGATTATCAATGGATAGTTTGAACGAGAAAATAGAAGTAGCAAAGGCGGAACTCGCGGCTGCAAATGCGGAACTCGCGGCTGCAATGGCGGCCCTTGCCCACGCGGAGAGAGACAAGAACCAAAATCTCATTCTTGCTTATGCACCTATTGTCAATTCGTATGCATCTGCAGTCACCGCTCTTAAACAAAATCGGAGTGCCTTCAGACAGCAACTGCACGACCTTCAGTCTCGGTCGCTACCAGCACCAGGTAAATAAATCCCTGTATTGACTGAACAATCGGGTTACATTTTTTAGCATGTTTGTTGGGTTTACAGCCAGACCTTCCACGATGCATCGAACATGGGTTACCATTTTTCATTCTGTTTATTTAGTCTTGAATAATGGATCCTTTGGAGTTTTTCCAATCGTATTTTTCATTTAGAGCATGATCAGATATATTCTCTTAATGGGCTCTGACAATAGATCTGTTTCGATAATGGTCTAATCTTTTGATTGATGTAGATGATAGCATTCAAAATCGGTTTTTTCATGCTAGCATTGTTTTGTTGTATTGCTCGATTAGTTCTATCTCTTGTTCTTCAAATTGTTTTTT
>OUQQ01000339.1:0-21253 GCA_900404475.1 Spongospora subterranea | reverse complement strand
CCAGATGTTCGAGTCTATAGAGACGAACGCCCAGATGTTCGAGTCTATAGAATATCCCACAAAAATATAATTCTTTGATTTGGCTTCAGCCTTTGTCCTTTAGTACCTTGGAATATGAGCATCGACATCACATTTAAACCAACCAATATAAGAACGATCAGGTTTTGATTTCTTCAAAATCTCGTGTGGGGTTTTCGACTTATTAGATGGATGTGGATACAAATTTAAAATATCGCTCTATACGACAGGTTATGGGCCAAGATCACTGTCCATCGCGATGTAATATTCAATGAAAACGGGCTTGGCGACCGATCGCAAGACGATTGTTTCTCGGAAGCTGCTAAATTGATGATCGAGGACGAGATGAGGATTATCACCCGGAAGAGGAAGATCATAATAGCGATGATGATGATAATAACCATAATCGAGATGAAAACAGAGGTGATGATGACTGTTGCCATGTCCTTACGGCAACGTTTAACAACATGTTCACTGTTCATCTGATTAACATCGGCGGTGACTAGCACATCATCGTCTGGGATTATGATGTTTTCCAAACGATTGATAAGTACTTGGGAGTTCTTGATACCCTTGTTGGGATCGCAATGGAGTAGATATAATAGTTCTCGCCCCGACTGCAGCGACATTCGTAACTTGTTCGAAGTCCAACGCATTATCAGTTCGCGAAAACTCTTTTTTAAGCGGCCACGGCAACGTTTTTAGACAAAATGTTGAGGAATAATTGGAAGAATACCAGTTTGCAGCGGTTCAGAAATGTCAGTCCTAACCTCGACAGCAACACAAACCGTATAACTGGTCGGGATTAAACGCGCTACTGATTTGCGCCTCTACAATGTCGCCATGATTTCTAATGTTCAGATCATAAGGACGGGTCAAATCTCAAGACAATGTTGAATTCGTACAGTTTAGAGTCTGGTTCTGACTGACCAACACTATCGGCAGGTTCGATATCGACATTATGATTTTCAAAACAGGCCCTCTTCCTCATCAGAATTACAATTGTAAACACCACTGTTGTGGCAGAATTCGATATACCTAGGCGGTATCATCTCCATCGTCGGAACAAGTCTTGGGGAATGCCTATGAGGGCGGCTAATCCCTTGTTCACATTGGTGGACAAGGTCCAGGAAGGGCGCGCTCTGATCGGAACGACGCGTCGGATCAGAGCTGGGAAAGAGTTCGTCGCAACGCCTGTTCTAATGGAATAATACACCGATTGACAATAGGTTTTTGTCGCTGGATTTGATTGAATATGCTCCAATCTTCAACGCGAAAGGAAGTCAATCATGTTCGCGAGAAATAGTGGAAAACCCGTTGGAGTTTCTCGGTAATTGTTTGCGAAATTCGGGAAACTCTGTAAACAATCCTCGAAGAACGCATTTCCTTGAGCTCCGATTTCAGTGTGTGGAATAACAGGTGAATCATCTGGTATTCCAGGTCTCACTGGCCATCAAGATGAGGAGCTGTGTGAACGGATTTGGGACCAGCCTGAACGTGCCATCGAAGTTCAACCTGGTCCCGCCTCAATGTTTATACAGATTAGGGTGGCCCCATCCGATCAGGCGGTGGAGCAGTTTGAGACCGCTTAAAATGACGACATAGGATCAAGGGTTAGCGCCAACTCTGGTTGTTCAATTGTTCTAAACTTGTCGGAACGACCAGTTCCAGGTCTAATGTAATGCATTCTGTTGATCACCACAATGCGTTTTAAACATTGAACTGGGACATCGACATGATTTACCGATACAATGTGAAGTGTTTTTGTGAAAAATGTCTTGCGGTGACGTCGAGTTGCCAGAGCATCAACAACAAGATACCTCTCTTGCAACTCCTTGATCGCTAAACAACTGCTGACCTCGACAACTGCTGAATGGGATTTTAGAGCACTTAAAGTACTCCCCATTCGCGAAAACGTGCTTATAACACATTTTTCAGACGCTGCATTCCTTCACATATTGGCTTTTCTGTTAAATACGTCCTTCGCCAAGCAAACTGTCAGCATGACCAGCCCTTATTTCGTAATTCATGGACCAATCTTTATTGCTGAGATGCACTTCATAATACGGGAACATTACCAGGTTATACCTGGAGAGATACTGTAATCTCGAGTTAATTCCTCGTCTTATAGGATTACGTTCATCGCACGTCGTTCCCTGTCAGAAGTTGGCCATTGTCTACGCCCCCCCGGATAGCAAAATCAATGCAAAATCCTACTCTCTCTGCACGCGTCTTTCAAAACCACCCAGGGATATCAAAATTGAGGCTGTACACCGAATGGTGCCTCCTTAATATCAATGAAGTACATCACTTTGCATGATGGGCATAGGGAAATCATGGGCATTGTCGATTGGGGATCGAGTTCTTGACGCCGCGTTAATGGTCCGGAATCGTTCACTGGAATCGTATCTTGAGACGCGTCAGTGTAAAGATGGTGTTCCAGGATTGAAGCTGTTCGTTTTCTGCAGCCAACGCACAACTCCAGTTCGATATGGCGAGCCTCAACGGTGTTCCAGGATTGAAGCTGTTCGTTTTCTGCAGCCAACGCACAACTCCAGTTCGATATGGCGAGCCTCAACGCCCTTTCCGGAACTTCAAAATCCAAGAATTGAGGAGAATATCGGTCCCATGAATACGTCGGTGTTCCCGGAAAATGTTTATTAACACCAGCAGCGCCGTACTCATGAGAACCGCCATCAATCCTCATTGTATTGACATAGAAAACACCTTTGAACTGATATTGGGTAAAGTCTGCAGACAGCAGTCGACAGATTGAGCCAATAACCTGATCCCACCGTCGAAGTCTATTCCAATCAGATAGTATTGTGCCAGTCTGCCAATGAAGATAAACAGATCCCGTTTATTACTACTAGACAGTAAATAACCAGCTCCTTTAGCTGGGTCAATACAGTCAATATCATTATGGTTATTAAGATCCAGCGCCTCATCGCCAGTCAATTAGTCGTCATCACCTTGTGCTAATTGTTTTTTCTGTTAATTTGACACCGATACCATATTGTTGATATCACCACCATCATCTGTTCGATCACCTCCTACAACCGATCCGAACTGCACTGTATGTCCAACTGTTCCTCCATCTTTCCCTTCTGATTCGTCACCCCCTCCGGTACCAGGCATCTTTCCATCATCAAAATCTTCATCAGATTCTGATATACGTCTTTTTGCAATACCAGAGGCAAAATTAGCTTTGCTCTCTTGGCTGGGTTCAATATCAAATGTAGTTGTACTACATTGGGATAATAATCCAGTCTATTACTTTAATTTCAGAATATGTTCGGAGCGGATCAGGTTTACCAACGAATCCCACCTTTCCTCGCCTGCCGCTGTTGAAGCTCTGCATCCTCGTCAGAGTACCTTTCAATGGAGCTACATTAGTGATCGCCCCATTAATCCAGGGATGGGATAAGAATGTTTCTAAGGACATCCTCTGCTCGGGAACCAGCTTAAGTAGCGATCGTATTATGTGCTTTGCTAAGTAAAACCGTTAGGACGTTGCACATCAATTAGGATGAAGATGAAATATCCTTACGAGGATCACTTATCTCATTCCACACCGGATCATTAAAGTTATATTGACACGCGACAATACGCTCTAATAGTTCAGGTTCAGGAAGGTCCCCAAAGTCATCAAATGGGTGATACTGCAACAACGGTGGTTAAGATGATGATTATTATATCATATCATAATCATATACTAACCCCACTCAACCTATAACAACCAACGTCATGTTAGATCATCTCAACTCTTCATTTTGTCAAGTTCATCAAACTTACAATATAAACATCAGTACGCCCAAGGTCCAGTTATCAACCAGATTTGTATATGGCTTCTGCTCAATGACCTCAGGCGCTAATATAAAGTCAAAACGAATGGGTGAGTTTGGTAATGCGATACGATGCGATTCCGTATTGAATAGCGTCACTTACCACAATATGCCCATGTACCACATACTATCAAAACAATTCGCACAAAGGCGTTAGAAATTAGGTAAGAATTAATGCATAATCAGTCAAACAATCCTTACTCGTCTTCATGACAGCTTGATTACTATCTAATATCTTAGATAAACCAAAATCGCCAACTTTGAGGTCCGAATCGACCATGTTTGTCGAAAGCAATATATTTTCCGGCTATTGCCACCGAAAGTTAATCAGTCGATTTGCCATGAAAAACGATGATCAAGATGTGACAACCTTGAGATCTCTATGAGTGATTCCTTGTTTGTGGATATGGTCTAAAGCTGTCCCTAGCTGAAATAAAGTTCTCCCTGCATCTTTTTCGGAATAGCTACCATAATCCACAATACGGGAGAACAGGTCGCCGCCGGTACATAACTCCATCACCAGATAGAAATTCGACTCGTCTTCGTGGACCTCAAACAGATGAACACAAAACCTGTGTTTTCCAACTCGCCGTAATACAGCAACTTCCTCTCTCATGGCCATTGGATTGGTCACTCTTCTCTTATTGATAATCTTCACAGCATATTTGCTCTGAGATCTCTTATTTGTGCACACGTTGACTGTGGCGAAATGCCCTTTGCCAAGCTCAGAACCCAGTTGGTACTGTTCAGAGAATGGCTTATGCACATCGTGTGGATCTGACCGGGCACAAGTCAGAAGGGCCCCCATCTTTCTGACGAGCGATTCCACTACAGTTTACTTGTGAATAATCAGGACCGATTACCAGATATTACTGGCGATCAATTTAGATTCAGGGCACCAAATAAGTATCAAAAATATCTTCCATCCAATTGTCATGGTTTTGCACGATTACAGCAGAGTCACGATGAAGTAAAAAACATGATAAATATTGAAACTTTAGAGTCAAAATCATTCTTTAAAAATTATTAGGTATCGATTGTTGTAGATGTCCATTGCTGTTGCTTTAACCATTCAACTCCTGAGGTAGCGACTCTGTTTTCGAGATATGCTTGAAACCTATATTATCATATATAAATAAGATTAGTGTGAGTAATGAAGTCAATTGAATTTATGTCAACCTCCTCCTTTTCAGCCTTCCTGATTCGTATTGGTCTTCCTTCTTTTTGTCCTCATTCGATATGATCCTCAATGCAGATACAGTATCGGTTATGAATGATTGGGAAGATGGATGTTGTTTCGACNGTCCATTGCTGTTGCTTTAACCATTCAACTCCTGAGGTAGCGACTCTGTTTTCGAGATATGCTTGAAACCTATATTATCATATATAAATAAGATTAGTGTGAATGGTGAAGTCAATTGAATTTATGTCAACCTCCTCCTTTTCAGCCTTCCTGATTCGTATTGGTCTTCCTTCTTTTTGTCCTCATTCGATATGATCCTCAATGCAGATACAGTATCGGTTATGAATGATTGGGAAGATGGATGTTGTTTCGACAATGGATGTGATGGAGTGAGTTGGCTCCACAATTCAGTGAGAGAAGTGGTATCGGGGCTAGGAAGGGAGCAATGCAGCGATAAATGATGAAGATGATCACTATTTTGATTTGATAACATAGAAGCCGATATTATCCACGATCGTAATGAGCAGGCATCATGATGTACAGCCAGGTCAACAAACCGGTCAAATGGTCTGCTCAACACATCACTTATGCTTAACCCGTCTGCAACACTGCTCAAAGATTGCATATTATGGACTGAATGGGCATCATCTTCCTTATCCATCAGAGTCAGATAATGATAATGAAGAGTGTCGGGACGTTCGATATCAATAAAATGATGTGCAAGGCGGGCACGATCGGCGTGTCTAGGGCTGGATATGAGATAATTGACAGGGATATTGGTGAGGCCAGCGATATGAGGATAGAGATCGGTGCGAGGAGATGATAAACAGGAATATACAAGGTCCTTAGTAATGCTGAACATAAGATCAGGGCGAGTCGGGAGCCAGAACTGAAGATGGTTAAGAACGGAGCGAATATCGTAATGGGAATAGGCTAAACAACGGAGGAGATCGGTGGAGGAAGGAAGAGATACCGCTGCCATAGCTATGCAGATTAGGATGAGGTGGGAGGAGAGAGTGGCGTCATGAGGCTGGGCCATTTCCAGGGAGTAATAGCCATTCGATAGGCCTGAGCGGATATGATCAGGGAGAGAAGCGCAGGTCAGGACGATCGGTTGACGGGTGTGTTTAGACAGGGATATGATGCCGCGATGGAATCCTATAATAAAGATCACCATTAATCACCAAAAACCACATGAGATATAATCGACCCTAACCCATATCGTCCTCTAATTCAATATCAACATCATCTATTAGGATAACCGAATGTTTCTTATTATCGTTCACCATTTTAGACTTTTTCGTACGTTTTTGCTTTTTCAAGTTCTTCGTCTTAGCACAACTCTTATCAGCAGATATATTGATATGATCAATCCAATGAGACTGTGTCGCCTCTTTGAATTGCTTCATGATATCAGCGTACCGTCTACGCTGCGACGTGTTTATCTCAAGAACGCCATGATGATTATTATTCAGAGCGGCTAACGACGCATGTACCGACGAGGTTTTGCCAGTTCCCGGAGCGCCTTCCAATATCATAACGGGGCAGATTCGCTGCGACTCCTGATCAATATCAGAGTCGCTATCATCAACAATCCAGTCCTGTTGTCGTCCACGATCATCACTATTGACAACCTTAATATCGTCAAGCTGATCCATTATATCTGGATCAACCCTATCCGGATCAGGTGTTGTGAACATTCCAACCCACGCCTTCATCATCTTATCGACTCTATCCCCAGGTACCCTAATGTCGCTAAAGGTCTTAGACCATAACTGGGATCTACGAGGGCCATTAGCTGTTGATAGTCCTCGACACAGACCCTTGGCGATATGGGCAGGGGAGAGGGAAGGGACATAATCGCATAACTGACGGCCGCTGATCGAGGATATATAATCAGTGACCATCTTCTCGACGGGAGCCTTATTATCTGGACCATTGGTAAAGCGGGTATCGGGAGGCGGCATAGATAAAGGGGCGGGTGAGGATCTGGTGGGAGGACGCAGGGGAGCGGTGGTCCTGGTGGGCAGTAATAGAGGGCTAGAGGTGATGGGGATCGTAACCGCTCCTGGTGAGGCGATTCATATCAGGGACATGTTGTATTGGAATGGGAAAATATTACCGTTATCGTCATCAGATATTAAAACACAGTCATGATTATTAGGTGAATCCTTTACCCTGTCTACTTCAGTTTTGGACTCATTACTTTTTTTGGCACCAAAATACGATTTAATGGATGATTGCTTCATCACAATCAATCACACGCTGATGGCGGTCGGAACAAGCAATCGTGTATGTGATAGGACGAAAGTGACGGAACACCGCCCTAGGTGAAGGGAGATATTTTCTGGTCGGGTGTAGGCAGAGGCGAGATGGTGAGCATCAATGGATGTTGTTTGATGGGTATGGTGGTCGTGGGGACTGTAGTGCCATCACTATTGGATGTATTTACTCCCTTGCCGTTAATTGACCCGCCATTTTTAAAATTGTGTGTACATTACGATAACCGTTGGTTGAAAAGGCGTTGATTTGAACTTCATCAAGAAGGCTGCGCACGTCTGGCCCAGGCGGAGCACAACTCTGTCCAGGGGATGACTCGGTGAGCGCCTGACGGTGAAGAGAATTGACCACGGCACTCGTTCATGTTATCGGCGTCACATTTCATCGCGTATCTCCAATCGTCAGGGCTCTGAATCTGTGCTGTGTAATCATGGATGGTCGCGTAGCAACAGTGCCCATTTGCTAGTAAATCATCACAATAACTTGATCGAATGTGCTTGGTTGCTGCTGCAGATCAGAAATTATCACGAGCCAAGAAGCACACCTATCGTAACTTATCACCAATCGGCAAAATTATAGTCGACAACGAGTTGTTGTTATTCATACAAAGCGCATGGGAAGCATTAACAAATTTTCACTAGAAATGATGTCGACAAGAATCTGATGTTTTTATATCTGAGCATTCTCCTACGTAGTACTCCATTGATAAACCTTTGCAAACAGTATTTTTTTTTTATTTTTGCGCCTGCCAATCACGTTAGCATGCAGTCACCTCACAAGTCACAACGCAATGATAATGCCAGTGGGAGCAGCCTGGCACGCAGTGGGAGCGGCCTGCGAACAGCAAAACTGGAATATTTGCGTGCACGACTGTTACTCCACCGCTGTACTACATTAACATGACATGATTATGATTTAGTACTGTATCTCAGGGTTGATAAAGATATTCATTCTGGAGTATAAACGACAAAGCCAATGTCAAATCTGGTAGATTTGACCAGTGATGACGACATAGATGACAACTCAAAGGAAAAGGAGTTAATAAGACGGGAGCTTTTGCAGTTGAAAGACGAGATATATGTGCGACAATGTCGGATTGCTGATCTTGAACGTATTAATCCTGCAGTGATTGCCCTTAATCAACACACTAAATTGTTATATCCTATTTTAGAGCTATTGAAGGAGTATGTTCAGGCAGAAAACAGGAAGACGCAGGAGAAAAGTCAACTAGAGTTTACAAGAACTGATGGGGTCATATCAACATATCCATGGTCTAAGATACTCGAAGAGACTAGAATTCACAAGTTCCACATCTTATACTGGAGACCAATGCAGAAGGAGATCTGTGATTGTGTTTTATCAGGGATTGATTGTATGGTGTTCTTACCTGCTGGATCTGGTAAAAGCTTGTGCTTCCAACTGCCCGCATTGCTATATCCTAATCGGTTAACTCTGGTTATATCCCCTCTTATCGCATTAATGCACGATCAGGTTCGTGCTCTATATCGCCCTGCCTTGTTCCTCTACAACCTTCTCCCTTTTCCAGGTGAATCAGCTGCAGGCGCTGGATATTAGGGCGGCAAGGCTGGGGAGCGACACATCCAAGGAGTCTTCCTCCTATATATACGAGAGCATAGGGCAGGTCAGTTCCCTACTCTGCCCATGTGAATTCCCCTATCCATCACCTCCCTCTGTTATAGGGCTCTCTTTCCCTATTGTACGTCTCTCCTGAGCTGCTCATCAAGTCCAAAACTTTGCAACGACATCTCTCAACCGCATGCGGTCAAGGGAAGCTGGCTCGTATCGTCATTGATGAAGCTCGTAACAAAATCAGCTCCTGCTTCTCTGCTCCATTGATTGTTCATGATAGATTGCTGCTCGCAATGGGGCCATGATTTCCGGCCTGATTACAGGTTGTTTGATAGTCATTGACACGTTGTTCTCTCTTTATATGGTGTCATTGCAATTTTAGGAAACTAAGCATGCTCAGGAGATTGTACCCGGATATCTGTATCACTGCATTGACTGCAACAGCTGGTTGGTTCATTTCTATTCCCATAATTATTTTCCCCGTTCTCATGTCCATTTCCAATTTCAGATGATAAGACCGCCAATGATATCCGAACTATATTGTGTTTACTGCCCAATACTGTCATATTCCGCCAATCCTGTGATCGGCCCAATATTTTTTATCAGGTCAACTTATTCTATAAAGTTTGCACGACTCTTTTCAACTTGCTCCATCAGGTTCAGATGAAGCCCAAAAACGCATCAGAGCTTGGGTCCCAGATAGCGTCGCTAGTATCAGAGGATCCGCGGTTTATCCAGGGAAGTGGAATTATATACGCGTTGAGCAAGAAGGTGCTCCGTATCTTTACAGTTATCATATTTTCTCATTTGTGTCTGACATCAGGATTGTGAGAGCATCTGCAGCAACCTTATCGACTTGGGTATCAGCTGTGCATGCTATCACGCAGGCCTTGATAGCAATATTAGGGAATCCGTGTATAGTCAATGGCAATCTAACGCCATACAGATTGTGGTGGCAACTGTAATACCTGTCATTTTCGTCTACATCCTCACTCACCAACCTTATCTGTAGATTGCGTTTGGAATGGGAGGTAATCAATAACTGATACACAATTGGCCAAGGGTATGTCGATGTCACTATTCTAATCAGTTGCTTCGTCTAGTATCAAAAGCTGACGTACGCTTCGTCATCCATCAGTCAATATCCAAGGTGACTGCCGTCACTTTCGTTTAACAAATCCTAACGAGGTCCATGTTCTGCCATAGTCTTTGTCTGGATATTATCAGGAATCTGGCAGAGCCGGTCGCGATCGCCAACCTGCTGTCTCCGTTATCTATTATAGTCCTCAAGACGCGTTGCGTATCGCCGCTATGGGCGTCGAAGGCCATAACAGTGTGTACAATTTACAGTCGAATCGCCACTGATAAGTTGGTTTTGATATAAGGTCTATCTATAGATGAGCTGCAATTAATCGAGATGCTCGGATTTTGCCTTGATTTGAGGACTTGTAGGCATGTACTGCTTGAGCGGCATTTTGGGGAATCCAGTCTTCCGGACTCGTGTGGGAAATACTGTGATAAGTAATAGTTGACTTTTTTTATTCAGTCTGCAAGCTAGAACGTTTTAATTGATTTCAACATTCATTTAGTTGCCTTAGAGATCCGAATACGTTGACGAGGGTTGAATTAACTGATAGCGTCCAGAAGTTATTGGCGGAATTGCGTTCATCAAAGCAATGCATGACTATTAAGCAATTATCAGACGCGTGGCGAGGTATTGGTTCGGAAGAGCTTAAGTTCCCGCCACACGTGCTCTTGGACAAGAAGACATTTAGTACAATGGATTGTCAGAAGATCTTGCTGCACCTTGCTGTATCTGGGTATGCTAACAGATTGTACTACTCATCTGCGTTTTTGAAATACATTCATTAGTCTGCTGAGCTTTCATTATGTGGCGCTCAGATATGCAGTTCAGGTTCGGACGCTGTTTTATGTGGTATATTCTTTATATTTATTTGTGAGTCTTAGGCATATCTTAAGTACAATGAATGTGGTCTCCCGCTACGTCCTCCGTATATAATCACCTTCGTGAAAAACAGCAAATCTGCCAATGCACAACCGTCAACTGCCAATTCCATTGGAGGGACTCAGCAGGTTGTTCAACCTGCTGCTTCATCATCTGATGTCACTGGTGACGCTATTGTCCCGGATGAAGCCCCAGTAAAGGAAATGTCCAATGGCATTAATAGCCCCCGTCATGGACTCATTGCATCTGAAGACGATAAATGCCTGGTCAACCTAATGGCTTCCGACAGCGACTCGTGTGCCCCAATATTCAGCTTATCTACTCCCAAACATCGAACACCAGTAAGCGCGAAGCAACACCGTCCTGCATCTGCAAGGCGTCGTTCCAAAGCGACTGCTGCATCTTCATCCAGAAGGTCATCAGCGGGGTCGCTATCTGGGAACAAGCGCCCTATTTCGTCGGATCATTCTTCAGAATCCACTCTGGCTACTGCGAATTCATCCGATTTTGAGTCAAGTTAAGTCTTTATATACAACATTGTGTATACTATTTATGGAAATGCTCCAGTATTTTCCTAATTCGGTTGCCCAAACGCTTTCTCTGCATCACGTTTACGGATGACGAAGCTTTCTTATCGAACTCGCAGCGGCGACCTTTTTTGGGCGTCTCAAGTCCTTCCGAGACATCGCCGTTAATTACAGCATTACATTTGATATGAATTCGACTACTGCTCCTGTTTTATCCAAATTTTCTTTCTTTACGAAAATGATGTATCGATAAGGATCACAAAGTACAAGAAATGTCGATGTTCCGTCGGCTTCTGGCAGAGACAAGCCTGTTGCAAACTATTGCGCGAGAATTCTGCCGGTTTATGCGTCTACTTTGGAAAAATTGTTGAGATCGTCGGTGATTCAATATTCGATGCGCATCCTTGACTTGTCGGTGATCTGGACGAGACCATACCAGTTACATTTAGTTGCTGTAGGCTACCGATAAATAATAATGCCACAGTATACATAATTCTCAATGTCAACGATCTGAACGCGAACTTCACGATAATCAATCGGATGGTTCAAGATTTTCTTGGTAACCGCACTGATTCCGATCCTTGCAATCAACGCTCTCGTTATTGCCCAACAAGCTCCTGCCTTTGCAGCGGGGCGGGACATCGAGTCATGATAAAAAACCAGGTTACGATGCTCGGTAAAATACTCCAATTAGGTTGGCCGCAAACCCACATAAACCGGGATGAAAGTGGCATGAAGTGATGAAACGTAAGAAGTCCGCGGACTTTTGGAAAATTTTTGATACACCTACATACGTATGCGGCACGGAACTGTGCGTGAAAAGTTGGATGAGTTTACGGCCAACCCTAATAAAAATGTCGTCTGAAGAGAATGCTTCCCTAAGATAACCTCCTTCCACAATTACAATCTTGTTTTTGAAGTTATGTGGCCCATTTGACTTGTCTAGAATGCTAACCAGTGCTGCGTAAGACCATCTTCATCACATACACCACTGGATGTGACATAACAAAACGAGAGGAAGATAACGTAAGTATGTAACTGTACAATAGTAAACTGTTCTATGTCTTACAGGTTGTATTGACACTCCCACAGAATAAAATTTTACATTTTGAACCTCTTTCGCGCGTTTCCTTGAGGAAGAATGTCTACGTGAACCTTAGAACGCGATCCACCGATTAAGGAAACGCCGGAGGGGGTAATTACTCAATGCTACACCGGAAGAAGTTTTCGGAAAATCGAACGAGTATGGCGATTCGCAGACTGAACAACCAATGGCGTTCCTGGAGTCAAAATAGGAAAATATACGCATTGACCAGTGTGAGCCGGTCTGATATCGGTGTCCGGCCCTAACAGACCAGAGCGGTACAGTACGGCATATGAGGTCAGATTGTACCGCACAACAGATCACCGCCGGGTCATTTATGTAATGGCAGCTGTTGAAATTATATCTTATGGAACTCCATTCCGATTATCTAATTACGTATGAGCCATCATTGCCTAATATTCCCCTTTGTATTCCATAACACCATCCTTTACAGCTGAACCAGATACTTCAGTCAGGCTTTGGTGTACCGTCACCTTTTGATCTGTTCAACGCATTCATCGATAGATCGATCAAATCGGTGGGCAATGAATCTATTTGCTCTATATTCCTTGATGCGGCAATACAGGTCGGATAAGTATATGTCATCCAGTATCAAACAGAACTGTAATATTACTCATCATTAGATAGTGGCGACCCTAGATATCACATTATGTACACCGGCAATTACTGCACATCACGACAGGATTGTCAACAGGTTAACTGCGATCATTGCTGACAAGTCTCCATCGACATGGCTGTCAATGCCGAATGATTCCGATCATCATGACTTCACTATACTAATTTTCAGGTAATTCACGCAATTTTGCTGTTCTTTGGCATTTCTTTTCCCTGATCCATCTCCTTTCAGATACATCGTTCGTTCGTCTACCTTCAGCACCAAAGTGACTCGTGCGCGTCTATCTTCCCTGGTGTCACATGCCCTTGTTGGTCTGCATAGGATTAGTCCCGATCATGACCGCTCGCCAGGCATATATATGGAGTTGGGCGAGTTTTATTTATCGGTAATATTTTGTGCCTTCCGGATTTAGCCAATCACCACATATAACCATTTTGTTAACGCCAGCGTCGGGAGCGTCTTCGGTCGTTGGAGGTGCTGACTGTGTCCAGAGGGGCTCTGTCTTCTCACCAAATCCAATCTGTCGAACGGCTAATTCCCGTTGTTTGCGTCTATAGCGGTCATTGCTGGGAGCGAACCTTTCAGAATCCGGACGAACGCGTCACCGACAGCAGACTAGCGGGTCTTATTCATGCCGCAAATGGACAAGGTGTGAATCAGCTAAATAGCGGTTTCAAGACAATATTTGAGCAGGCGTTCGATTGTATCATGACCAAGCAGACCTCGGTAGAACGCATTCAGTCATCATTGCATATCAGTAACACCAATATCGTTTAGCATTTATTAGCATTCGATATAAGGGTCCTATTCCTCTTCCAAGCGACATTTGTTATGGTCATGCCGCCGTCTATGAACTCAATAATTAAGGCAGGTATATCAATGGACGATATGGCTTTTCAAGCCGATCAGGTAATCGTAAGCGACGACTGTTTGCCAGATGCTGAGCCTTTTTCATTCAGCTGTATAACCGACTAGTTGGAGTTGAATCAACTCTGCCAATGACGTATTCTGTTAAACGGCTAAAGCTCTGGATCAACCAGGTGAGCCTGTGATTTCGTTTTCAACCCTACATGATCACCGCAGACTTTGACTCTTTAAAATTATCTAACAACGTTGCTGATTTTAATGATGATAGATTAAGGAGAAGATTGCCCTGTCTGCTACTGATCAGATAGTGACCAAACATCTGAATCCGGAACCCGTTTTTGACGAAATCCGGTCAATGGCATTGGAACTTTGTCGATCCGAGTCAGACATCATCAACACAATCTACGCACTGATCAAGTCTTCTAATTTATCCAAGACGATGTTAGACCTTTTATTAACTGGGTCATATTCACATATTGCTCAGTGCGCTTCATGTCTTCTTATCCCAGATCCAGCGTTGCTGCTTCAGTGTTTGTATGACCCTGCCCGTTGTTCAACCACCATTTTGTTTGCTGTGGCCTCACCGTCCATATCGCATACCATAGCTGCTTTATTAGCGCGAATCATTGAAAATTTCGACAAATCCAGATCCATTATTGCGAAAGGAGCGGATAATCACCAGTTCACCTCAGTCAAGCCCCGCCAATTAGTCGCATCGTTGCAATTGTCATCTGTACAAATATTACCTCGATTATTACCTGTTCTCCGCCAATGCATGCTTGCATCTACGTCCCTATCAGATCTACCTCTTGCAGATCATATTCGTTCCATCGCATCCATTGCATTTGCTGAACAGGACTATCGTTCATCTACCCGTTTGCTGCTCGCCTCGATTCGTGCTGAAGCGACCACTTCGTTATCTTCCACTGAAACGATCGCAGATGCCGTTTGGCTATCAATGCTGGTCACTTCTCTTGCCAAATCCAATTCACCATTTGAGGCCGCCGTTTTGAGTCAATTTGATAAGAAAAATGACTTGACTATGGCGTCGAACCTTTTGCAGATCTCGTGTCGTCGTCATGATCCAAAATTATTCAAGTATATCGCTTTTCCGGAATTGATCGAAGTTCTAGTGTATTGTCATGGTGAACTATCTCCGCACGAATCTAAGCGACAAGCTGCAATTGAAATTGGGTCGCACCAAATCATGACCCTTCAAAATGGAACTTATTTACGTATACTTGAGCTGAGGCGAATTCTGGAAGCATTTCTTGTAATGCTCATGTCCTCTGGGACGTTTTTGGATTATGGAGTTGTTTACCATCATCTTGGACCCTGATGAGGTCATATTGCTGACTTTCACCGATATGGGAACCATTCCTGATTCATGCCAACGCCACACCTATACTAACATCTTATTCGGCGGCCACAACCAGTCTATACTGTACTCCAATAATTTATAATTATAATCACTGTTTTAGCTCCATATATCTTGCAGATATCTTTTATCGGCAACCATTTTTTTTATGTAATCAGATGCTGCGTTCTGATCCATACTTCCATATTCCATTAACACACGGACGTATGCATCATTGACGTCCTTTGCCATCTTCCTACCATCTCCACATACATAAACAACTGCATCCGATACGACAATCAGTTCATACAACATCTGGCCATGCTCAATCAATCTATCTTGAACGTAGACCTTGTTTTCGGGATCTTCCCTGGAAAATGCGGTGACTAATTGAGTCAATGCTCCTTCAGCGACGAAACCGTCAAGTTCCTCGTGGTATAAAAAATCGCCGTGTGGATGACGACAACCGAAAAACAGATATGCATGACCTAAATCAGAAGCAGAAGCGGATATCTGGAACTGACGATGCTGTAGGAATGAACGGAAAGGGGCAAGTCCTGTTCCGGTAGCAACCATAATAATTGACCGATTTACATCATCAGGTAACTTGAAGTCGGTAGCTTGCCGTAAGAATATAGAAATAGGAACAGGGGAAAATGGTTGGCCACTAATATGCGGTGTATCGATGATTGAGGATATTTGATGATGAAGATACTGTGTGCAAATGCCATGTTCAAGAAGGGTGAACACGACATGGGCTGATGATCCATATGATGCGGGTGATGATGATATGGAGTAATAACGGGGAAGCATTACAGGCAATGAATCGATGATGACGGAGAAGGGGGGACTGCAGGACGGACACAAGTCCAGAAGTGATAATAACGACAATGGTGCTGCCGAGCTGGAAGATAACAGCACAGACCTCTCCTCCTCCGAACAATAAGACGACAGTTTTACGGTCATGGCCCGACTGATTGGGGCTCTTAGGTCACGACACTGTTGCAACACTAGCCGAGCTGAGCACAACTCGGGAAGGCTGGAACTCCCTTGCGATAAGACCCGAAATACACTTTCGCCATCGGTATTGGAAACTTTTAAAATACGATCAACGTCCTGCACAGTAAACAGAACAACACAAGTCAAAAACACGAATGGATACTCAAATCGACATACATGGTCGGAATTGTGGGCCAATACACATATAAGATCACCAGGTGAGTATTGAATATGTTTGGGAAGGGACAACTCGCAATGAAGGACCTAAAGCCATTATCAGTAAAGGAGATGAGATAGTATACGCCAACGTAATACCCGTCTGCCATCATCATCCATCGCAACACATCTAGCATTAGTAATATGGCTAATGAAAGGATCACTGTCAATGCCGCCACGACACTTAGTCTTCCTCCAGATATCACAATACTGCTCCAGGTCTAAATCCACTTCATTCCGTTCGCTCCACTCTATTGCTAGCTCTGGCGGAGGGGGTCTTTTCGCAAACATTGATTTCTTTAACTTCATTTTTGCTGGGCCAGAAGCACGTTTAGAAGCAACTTCTGGTTGGCAATCTGGCTTGAGTATAGATTCCATAAGAAGAGTTTATAAGATCAGATTGAAATGTGGAGAAGAATGCAGTTCCTGGTAAACAGCAGCGCGGTTGGAACTTGACCGGACAAGAAAAAGACCGTGCGGTCGGTAGAGATTAATCTGCCAGGTACAGTAGAAGTAATTCCCAGAAAGATTCCCATCATTGTTTCGGGTTGCAATTAACGGGTTCTACAAAAAAAAGCAAATAACTTTTCAATTTCAACCCACATATCACGGGTGATTTTATTTTTGGTTAGTTTTTCCTCTTGCTCCGTTGTGAAGACATGGGGCTGACCGATCGGACTCAGCGATGTTTGACGTTCCTGGTTTGGCGCGTTGACTTGGTTTTGCGCGTGTTCTGCACAGAAACTGGCACCGAGCCCTAATCACTACTACTATATGCCATATAAATATTATTGGAGAAATCCACATTCCTAAATTTATATATAATTATTTAGGGCTCGGTGCCAGTTTCTGGGCAGAACACGCGCAAAAACAAGTCAACGCTCCAAACCAGGAACGTCAAACAACGCTGAGTCCGATCGGTCAGTCCCATGTCTTCGCAACGGAGCAAGAGGAAAAATTAACCAAAAATAAAATCACCCTTGATATGTGGGTAGAAAACGTCGGAAAAATTGGACCAGGCTTGGTACTCATTTGATAACTCAAGAATGGGTTCTTCTAAAGAAGACTTTTGAGCACGGAGGGCTTCGACGACCTCTGGTTTGATGGGCCTGTTCATGCTCTTCAGCAGCTTTGCTGTTGCTGTCTTTGACAGTAACTTAGAAGTTCTCGCGGGAAGCGAATACAACATGTAGCCTCTGAGCCAGGACTCGTTCCAAGAAAGTGGGTTGGCGTTGTGGCGCTCGTCCCCGTTCCCGAGGTTGTAACTGCTGTCCGAGAGGGCAATGTCTGATTGCTGGTGATGGCTACAGCTGTAAATACGCTAATGCGAATACGCTAATGTGAATTAATTCGAAACAGCTAACCCATATCTTACAGCCTGTCATGAAATGATGGCAGAATTTTCTGTTCGTGCTACTCAAAAGAGCACGATGTTCGTTTGTTAAAACCGTGGACGTTAAACGCCAGCCTGTAACAGCAACATCAAGAACAACTGGTAACCGCAACCCGGAACGACCCGAGGATAGGTGAAACGACAGTTGTAATGTAGACTGACAGAGATGTATCCTGATTCCTGACTGTGACTGGCTGACTGCTCCGTGGTGGTTACTCCTTCTGTCTACACCATCCTTCCATCCTCCAATCCCTTATTCCCAACATGTCCTGACTGGTTTCAGTGTACTTCTAGTTCCACTAAATTTACATTCGCTATAATGGCGTCGTTGTTGGTGCGCTCGCCGCTGATTTATAGGCGCACTTCGGGTTGTTATTTTTTGCGAATGTTCTCTACAAATTCTGGCGCGGGACCCGTGAAACTCGGCTATCCGTTTTCGATGCTGACACCAACCATTGACGGAGTCAGTTGCGAAAAATGCTGTTGCCAGTTTTTTATTCTTTTTAGGAAAAATCGCTAAGGTTTCCTGATCCTATATGGAGTCCAACAGTTGAGTTCATGTCCTGGTGGAAATTTCACGCGATTCGCTTGTTCATAAATCCGTTAGTCAACAGAACTAACTTTCTACAAGGTTGTGATCAAGGTATAAAAAATTGTGTAGTTTTTGATGTTTTTGTTCACATAATGGTCAGTCTTCCGAAGGATGAACGAAGCTATCGGCTCTGAAAATGTGACTGAATGCGAGGACATGTGCTCTGAAGATCTCCGCACCAATCTTCAAGCCATTTTTACCGCAAATGCATCGAAGTCAACTTTGCAGCCATCATTGAGAGTTCTGGAATTGAATGCCTGGGTATTCGACGTGGCATTAATTACGAAAACTCTGGACTCTCAATTAACAGAAATCTGGGCACATGTTGACGTCATGTTCGAATACAAAGGGCAGATTGTTTACCGTGATCGGAAAACGTCGGCGCCTGTAAATGATGAATCTGAGATACCACATACCCGAACATCAATGTACCGTTTGGAAGGTTGCCTGAAAGATGTCGCTCAGAAGCATGATCTCCAATGGATAGTTACAGCAATTTTATAAATTTAGGATTTCAGTGTATGCAAGTATAGACCAGCGACAAGATTCAATCATCTGAACTTGAGATTAACTCATCTAATTGAACCCTCTTGTATCTGAACGTCATCATTTCTATCTAACTGATCTAGTCTTGACTTGATGCTATCCTCCACCTTTACCCAAATCATTTCCTGTTCCAATACATGATGCGAAGTTGGCCTCTGTATCTCTGGCAGAACACAAAACATTGAAGTAATGTTTCGTCGATATCCTTTTGAATGCGGGTTACCGTATGGATAACTCTCTTTCAACTATACGACCAATTTAGAACCACGATCTTGGATTTCGATAGAAAACTACTTGTTCGCTGGTTGTCAGCCCTAAGCTTATCAGGTACAAATGAAATCCGCAAAGGCCATAAATAAGGAAACACGCTATAAACGTGTAAATGATTAAAAAGGCAGATACTGGAGTCTCGATGAACGATGACAGCCACACAGATGAATCATCTACTGTAAAAGTTTCAAAAACATGAAGCATCATTGAGATATCTCAAACGAACCTTTATCGGACTTGACTCTGAGTACAATATGGATAACACAAGATATCATCACAAATGCCTAATCAATAACGTGTTAAATAGCACATTGGCACTAGCTCAAACAAGTTTACAGTTAGGATGGCAGTTGAAAGAAGAAAAGCAAAGAAGCAACGGTAATTTCCTGATGCAAAATTTGATTAGGATTTGGAGTTAATAAAACGCGGATATTGCCTTTCCCAATTGCTGCACCGATGAATGGGCAATAATGATCATATCGCTCGATACATGTATCGGTGATAGAGCAATGCGAGGCACGAGGAGGCCTAAATATATGGCAGGTCTCACACCATTTCAAACGAACTAATCTACCCCCATACAGCACATCTTGAATCCGCTTAGGATCGCCAACCTATGTCATATTTATTAGCTAGATGGCCAACAGATATGGATTAGCGCACACCTGAGGATCAGAGGATCTCGGTAAAACACCTGGATCACGAATACAGGTGAGAAATAAAAACCATAAAGATATCGGGCATAGAATAGCGGCGCCAATTAAAGGAACAGGACTATGAATCAAGCCAGTCATCATATGCAAAGCACTAAAAATGCAAACACCATAATGAAAGAGGGTAGATTCATAGACATTAGCGGGAGCACATACGGGAACAGTATAAAAAGGACCGTCGGGGCAACTATAACGGATGATGTGGCAGTGCAGGTTTTAATCCCCATTTGGGATAAAAGTGACCAACACAGCTTATCGATCTGGCAACATCAACGAACCGATTCAATGAGATCAGAGAATCCGGGCTGGTGTGGCTTTAGGCAATGGAGGTACTTTATCAGAGACTGAACAGAGTACCTATGCGGTAGTCGGTACAGCGCTAGTGCACTACACCACTGTACGGCATGAATAAGGGAGAACAGGAGTAGCAGGTAAGGGTCTGGTCCAAGTGCGCGGAGTCGACTTTTAGAGCGTCGACTTATTGGGTACCCAAAAAGTAGAAGTCGATGAGTCTGAGGTCCAAGTGATCGACTTCTTGCGGAGTTATTATTCACGTTTTAATGCCTTGGTCTTTCTTTTGTCTTGGCTTTCGCCCGCTTTGCGCTTAGGGGGTGTCGCGATGATAGCCGCTATCGCTTGCGACATCTTTTTATGCAAATATAATAATAACTCCGCAAGAAGTCGATCCAGTGGTATTTATTGTTAAGAGTCCGTATAGGTAGCGCTTTGAGAGAGATTCAGAGTCCCCTTTGACCACGAATTTTCTAGATACAAGTTGTTTGCCCAGTAAAGGTTTCGACGACACCTAACGATCTTCAGTCAGGTACAATTAAAGGAAGAACGATTGTTGACGAGTACAGCCTGGCAATTCAGCGGAATATTGCTGAAATCAAGAGCCAGAATCACCCCTTTTATCCAATAGTATCGTCGTGTGTACAATATTTTGCAGATTTTAAAACAATCATGTAAATTTGTATTTAAAATTCTTGAAAGCAATCTTCGTATCCTGGATGGAATCTCGTGATTTCAGTAATTTCCCGCTGCATTTGCAGGCTGTACTCCTCGGCAATCGTTCTTCCTCCAGTTGTACCTGACTAAAGATCGAAGTTTGTACTGGGAACAAAACTTGTGAGAAGCTGTTTGAAAGGTTTAGGGACCAGCCGAAACGTA
>OUQQ01000292.1:0-21514 GCA_900404475.1 Spongospora subterranea | reverse complement strand
CCCTGTCCCGAAAATGTTCCATGATCTGACCTACTGGCGCGCAAGAAATGCAAATGAGATAGCTATGTTCCTTTCCTATTTGACCCAGCAACTGCTGGCCGGCGACGCAACATGCTGACTGCTGACTCCGTTGCCACGGTCGACCAGTCGGGTAAGGACTAAGGAGAGCATCCCCACAGTCGGCCAACTGTATTCCCAGTGTGTTCCCACTGCCAGATAAACGTGTCATGTCGCTATGTTACCACGTTGTGTAGCAGCACTGTAGCAGCAGTGCGCACGTTTCCCCGGGGTCCATCCCAGTTCAGGTCATCGCCGGGGCTCAGTGTGGACAGGACTTAGTATACACTCGTTAACTAATCTCTACTTTATTCATTGTTTGTATTGATCGATATAACCGATTTAGGTAAGCGATGGTCGATGCCGGGGTCCTAACGAACGGCGTCACGACGTATTCTAAGTAACATTTTCATTCAGTTCCTGAATGGCAAAACTAATCCGAGCCTGAACTTTTGGTATAGAGCAACAGGCGATGGGATCGTAAGCCATTCCTATGATATCGCCAAATTAAAGGCATCGCAATCGGTTGAAGTCTCACAGATTATTATTGACGAAGGCCTTGTTCATACATCGTTGGTTCTCAAGGAAGTGGATTGGTTTTTTAATCGCCTGGGGATTGATGACGAGTATTTTCATTCAACTCCGACGTTCAACATCGCCAAACATATATCGTGCCTTTACGCTGGCAAGATCCTTGCCCTTGCTGGCAGCAAGGAGGAACACGACTTTCACATCAGGCATGAAGAACGTGATCAAGCTTTCTTCGCAGTACGATCGCTCCCTGGATCCCGTTTATCGCAAGTTTATGATCTTGAACGCGATATTGATAGCCAATATCTGCTTGAAGGATATTCCGGTACCGACATGCCAGCAGCTGGGGCAACTGGAGGGGATGCCCTACCGTACCGTCTTAAAGTGTTCCGCTCGGCTGGTCCTATCGCTGCTAATCTAAACATTCAGTTGCGCTTCTACCTTCTGCAGCGCCCTGTCTTCGCCAGCAAAATTCGTCGGCCTTCATATGTCGCTGGAATGCCTGAACCTGCAGAGACGGAGCTCAGCAAGATTTCTGACAGCAGGTACCCTTCTTTCTGATAATGCAGGAGCGTCGTTGAGGTGTGTCACTGTCCTTTCAGGATGATTGCGCGAAGTTCAGCTCAGACGCAAGCTATATATAAATCGGTTATCGATAAAGTCGTTCTGCAACTGGGTCCAGTTGTCGAGATAATCAAGTCCGCTACTCCTGGCCAGCGGCGTCTCGTTGTCGCATATCATCACGGTAGCGTTCACTCTTTCTTCTCAGCGCTCACCGACCTGTATCATCAACGCGGGGTTAGTTGTGCGCAAGGCGAACTTTCTGTTTTATTTTGTTGAGGTTTTTGTAGCTCTATTCTGCCAAGAAATTCGTCGAACAATTTTCGAATGGTGAGGTTGGTATTCTTCAATTCAAATAGTTGACTGATGTGGTGCAGGTGTGACAATTGTTGCTGTTTATCTTAAACCTCTCCCCGTCTCTGACGACCAGGCTTCTGATGATGTGATAGTGGACGAGCGTGTCGCTCAGGTAGCAGTTGCACAGGATCGTTTTCTGAAATTTGAGCTTGAAATCAACAGGTTAAGAGTGACATATCTTTAATCTATGTTTTAGCTCGTCACGCATTAACCCCCATGTTCTCCGATGGCGTTCTAACTGCTCAAGAAGCAACATTTGCCTACGTCGGGTGGAAGTTTGCACATCAGTTTTTGTCTCGTTATCGCCGTGAGGTAGCCAACATGACCTCTGTTTCTGAACGTGTTTTCACCATAAGATTTCAGTATGGAGCGCTCCTAGGATCGATTGAGCGCCATGAGCCCAGTCTAATCGGCCATCTGTTGCGGCTGAAGCAGAATTTGCGAAAGGACACGTTTACTGGTATGATTTAGAGTTTAATATCCGAAAGAAATCCGATGATGATTTTTTAGAGGAGCGGTTGCTTGAATGTATTCGTGCGTATCCAGCGTTATTAAAGGCGCTTTACGCCGATTTTGCAAATCGCCATTCTGGTGGCGCTCAGCCCGATACGCCGTCGACTCCGAGGCACACTGACCACGACACAATCAATCTTGGTTAGAAATGCCCAAATTTTACTGAAATCAACTTCGCTTATTCCGCATCCTTTTCAGAGTCTCTCATAAAGTTGCACGCAATTTCGGAATTCGATACCCAAATTTTTCTTGCTCTTTTGTAAGTTCATTTCCCTGAGTGAGAAAGTACTCATTTGTTATCTAAGGTCGTTCAACCGCCACATTCTGAAGACTAACTTCTTTAAGCAACAGAAAATTGCACTCTCGTTTCGGCTATCTCCTGGGTTTTTGTCCCCTGAAGAGTGAGTTGTGTTTGATTATTCAGTGAGACAAACGCTTATCAGTATATATATATGTAGGTATCCGGTTGCTCCATATGCTGTATTTTTTGTTATCGGGTCCGAGTTCCGAGGATTCCATGTCCGTTTTACTGATGTAGCACGTGGTGGCATTCGTATTATCAAATCGCGGAATAGTCAAGCCTATGCTCAGAACGTCGGAAGCGTTTTTGATGAAAACTATAATTTAGCATTGACGCAAATGCGAAAGGTATGGACAAACTTGTGCATTGATTGAATTTTAACTCTCTGGTAGAATAAAGACATTCCAGAAGGCGGCTCCAAAGGAACTATTTTTCTGTCTCAGTCTCATCAGGATAAAGACGAAGTCGCCTTCAGAAAATACGTCGATGCAATGCTGGATGTCTTGATTCCTGATAAAGAAATAAGAGATTATTTACAACAGGTTTTTATCGGTACTTATGATGCTTCTTTTACCGAACTGATTTGTTTTAGGAGGAGATTCTGTTTTTCGGTCCTGATGAAGGCACAGCGCACCTTATGGATTGGGCGTCCCAGCATGCCAGAGGTAGCTAGTTAATAGTTTAACGTGAATTAACCTAAACTCTTCCCTTTGTCTAGCTCGTGGAGCTCATTTTTGGAAAGCCTTTACGACTGGCAAATCCATGTCGCTCGGTGGCATTCCGTAAGTTTAGCAATGACAATTCAACTGACAGCGCTTACTTTTTTATCAGACATGATATGTTTGGGATGACCACCCGCTCAGTTCATCAATATGTTGTTGGTGTTCTCTCGAAACTTGGCTTGAAAGAAGAGCAAATAACGAAGTGCCAGGTCGGTGCTTGATTCTAATTTTCTCACAGTATTCGCAATTAATATTTCAAAGACCGGCGGACCTGATGGCGATCTTGGAAGCAATGAAATTTTGATTTCCAAAGACAAAACGACCAGGTAATCGATGTTGAATCTATTGGCCTCCTGCAGTTGCTTAGCGGTCATAAAGTGTTGTTGATGGCAGTGGTGTTTTATATGATCCACTTGGAATCAATCGTGAGGAGCTTCAGCGATTGGCGAAAAAACGCCAAATGTGTGAGCATTTCAATAAGTCAAAGGTCGACCGTGCATTTATGTTTAGTTTCCCGATCTGATTTTTTCGCTATAGCTTTCTCCGATGGGGTTCTTTATTGGGATAGATTCGCGCATGGTAGTTCTACCAGGCTTTTCCGCCCCAGTCGAATCTGGTCTGATTTTTCGCAATTGTTTCCACCTGCATCCAGTTGCAAAAGCGGATATATTTGTCCCTTGCGGTGGCCGTCCGGAAGCCGTTAACTTGAATAATTATCAGGTCGAACAATATTCAAGTAGTCGCTTGTATTTACGTTAAATATTTTACAGGAAATGCTGGATGCGAATGGAAAATGCCGCTTCAAAATCATAATTGAAGGGGCAAATTTGTTTCTGACCCAAGAGGTAATCTTCTTTCATTCCACGGCGACCTTCAAGTATCACAATAATTTCGCAGGCCCGTCTTGAGTTAGAAAAGCTGGGAACCATTATCTACAAAGATGCAAGTGCAAACAAAGGAGGTATTATTTGTGATTCAGTCACTTTCAATAACTGTTAATATTATTGTGACCCAGGTGTTACCTCTTCTTCTCTAGAAGTTCTTGCAGCCCTTGCTTTGTCTGATGAGGAATTTAGTGAGCATATGATGGTTACTGATGTTGCCCATCCGCCTGCGTTTTATCGGGCATACGTGAAAGAAGTGCAAACCATTATTGAACAGAACGCCAGAATGGAATTCGAATGTATTTGGAGTACGCGTTATCACTATCTCCCAGTCTTGAAGACTGAACGTGGTGTTTTTTGTTAGAGGAAAATGAAACCACTGGTCTCCTGCGATGTGTCATTACTGATTTGATTTCTAACAAGGTATTCAGTGTCAATATCTCACACCCAGTTGTTAAGGTTGCTGCAGATCAATTCTTTAAATGCATCTTTATCAACATCGTCGCTGTGGGCCAACCGCGCTCTCCGGAATAAGGTATACCCCCCATATTGTACTCCTTCCAGCGTCTGAGGCCAGTACCTTCCAGGTTTTGCTAGACGCATGCCCTGCCGCACTGACGTCTCTTCTGGGTGTGGAAACATTAGCCACACGTCTTCCCGATAGTTACATTCGTGCCACTTTTGGAGCATACTTGGCGTCTCATTTCATCTATCAGCATGGGCTGAGTGCACCTGAATTTGCCTTCTTTGATTTCAGTAAGATTTAACTGCTATTTACGTTCGTTGATATTGATCAATCAATGTTTTCAGTGGAAAAATATTTACATGGTTCTTCCGGAATTAACTGATACTTCATTGTGAACAAAATAAACTAGTGTGCGAAGGAGAAGGAACCGTGTCTATACTCATAGGTTTATCAGTGCAAATCTAGTCTAGCCTTTTTTTCGTCGGGTTCCTGTGGGATGTCTACTAAAGATGCATGCCGAGTCTTCGCCCTTGATCCTGGACCCCAATGATCCTCCGGATTGGGTAGAAATTTCGGTTGTTTGGTCTTATTGCGCAATGCATCCACAATCGTAAAATCAGGAGTAGACTGCGGTTCTTTCGATAGAATAATGGAAGATGGAGAAGTTTCGCTGAGATTTTGTTTGACGGGATTTTGTTTGACCCAATGACGAAGTATATCCCATATGATATTCGACGGCGCGTCAGTCTTCAACGATGTTGGAGACGTATGAGATTGGGATACACGAAAACCGCCATTGATAAGGGCGGATCGGACGACAATAGCTCGTGGCATCACACAATGCAACGTGTGGCACATGCTCGACAGGCAATGGAACAGAGGAACATCGACCAACTCTTCCATCAGTCCGGTCAACAGGGCCCGCAGCCTCGCTTGGGAAGCGAACGGATTTTCGGGACGGTCGATACGCTGGGATAACCGGGCGAGAAATGCCGGATCGTGAATCGGTGCCGACCACCATGGACCGCCCATCTTCATCGGGGAATGACAATCAGGGCATTGCCCCGACCTGAGTGCAGTTGCACTGGTAAGATTGTCCCCTTTACCAGTTGGGTGCATAACCGGGATCAACACGTGATGAACGCATTGACTGCATTGCCAAACGTACGCCAGGTTTTTGACCGATGCGGTCGCACCAGACTGACTCTTTCGAACACGGACGAACAGACGCACGTAGAAATCGATATGAGAACTGGCCAGAGGCTCGATAACCAGGCCGAGTTTAGCGGCTTCTTGGCAGGTAAATGCCAGAACGATTCGCAGGGCCATTTCATGGCAGTATTTCGCCCGATGCGGCATCGATGAGTATTTGGCAAAACAGGCTGACGGGCGGCTGCCGGCTAATACAGCCAGATCTGTACAAGTTATACAGAGCATACCGCCAGGGCGAACCGCCTTCAACGCGGAGGAGATGAAGGTGTTGGCTGATCCATAGGGATCCAGATCGACGACATCGACACGACCTTCGTTGGCGGTGTGATGACCCATACAGATGTTGGCGTCGGCACAGTTAGGGACAAGACGCTCCGGTTGAACAAGATGAGGATTGGCGGCTATATTACGCTTGATGGTTTCGACGGCGGCGGGATCGATATCGTTCACGATAATCTTGGAGACGTCGTCGATCTCGTGCAGATAACGCATTGACCGAAGCCCAGTAGCGGATAACGCCTCTAATATCGTCAAACCCGGGTACGGCTTAGAACACGTTTTACTTGACGACAAATGCTCCTCACGGCGTAGGTCATTGTAGGCGCTGATGGCGGCGATTGACAAATCCCGGTTAACGACTTGAACTTTATTATAGAACACGTCCTGGCAACAAGGAACAAAACGGCGGGAGTCAATCATCCCAGTCACGATATGTCGGGTTGATGGCGATAGTGTACCTGATTTCCTGACGGCAATAATATAGTGGCCGAACCCTCAGTAACTCGATCATATGGCATATTCTCTGACATTAGGGCCGGCGATGAAAATTGCCGGACGAAATGCGATTTCAGACGAAAAAACTCCCTCCGAATCGTCGTGGAAATCAACGGCGAAACCACGATGGCGAAATCTTGAGATTAAATGGCATCACGGAGTCCGCGGCGGACACACAATAGTCATTTCGAAGTATCTTTTGGGTGTCATTCCGCATTTGTTGCCAGAAGTACAAGTTTTTTTGCGGATAAAGGCGATTTGAATGTCTTGATAATATTAATAGTGTATTGAAAATCAACTTGCTATAGAAAGTGTTGCCGTGCGCTGATAAATGTGCCGAATACATCGTTGTCGTCATCGTCATCGATATCCCGATCTACTCTCGGCACGATCTGTGGAGATTTGGGGGGCGATAATGGCGGAAGTGGATCGCCATCTCCATCACAACTGGAATATAATACCGGTAACGTGTAATCCATTGACGGTAATTGCTCTGGATTCCTATTCTCCTCAGACCCATCGTCGTCCGTCGCTTGATCCTTTTGCCCACGTTTTGACGGATTCATGTCCCGTTCGCACCGATGCAGTTGATCCAATATAGACGCGGTCAGGTCAAACGCGTGCGATCGTTGACGAAACCCGATCCCTAACAGGGCCGCCTGTCCGGTGACATGATTCGTGAACCGAACCACGAAGTACCTTGAGGTGTCGACGGCGGGTTCGATATAATACGCGATCGCCGCTAGATGGGCTGATCTGGACTGGTCCGGCGCCGAACAGATCTTCTCTAGATCGATAGGCGCGCTGGTGGCGAACAGCTCAGATGAGCTGGAATCGTGTAATCTGATGAAGAGGGTGTGATTAGCGCCTGAAATGACCTTTAAAACGCCCTGCCATAACGGCTTGTCAAGACCCCATCGGCTGGCGTAATGGCCTTGGGCGTCGGGCCGGGGCGGGATTCGGTAAACAAACGCCTCGGGGATCTTGGTTATCACCACCTCCAGCCCGTCATGGATGGCTCCATGGGCATGGCCACCGTCGTGAACTGGTGCAGTCATCAGCTTAACTGGACCGGGAGATGGTTCAACACTAACCGGGGCCATGACCTTAGATGGCGCCTTAACAGTCATCTCGATATCAGCGATTATGGGTTTAGAGCTGTGGTTAGCGAGAGGACCCGAAACCAGTTCACACCCTATTTGACGGCAGAAATCGCCATATTTCGATATAAACTGGGTCCAGAAATGGTTCTCGGAGATACGGCTGGGTACTAAACGATATCGTAGAGCTGCAAACCGGGATTCAAGCTGTATAGCGGCCAGACATATATCTGTGTGTCGATCAATATTCTCCTGGCTTGTCATGTGATCATGATCGGGAATATTGGTTGGCGAATCCATGAACGCCAGATGAACATCAGGCCCATACTGTGCCTCTAACTCGTCATAGAAATCGGACATGGTCTGGCGCGATTCATGAACAGGTTCATATCTATCATCGGGACCGGACTGGCTAGGAGGATAATTGCCCATGTTGGCATGTGTGCCAACCGCCTTTGGCCGTAGTATTGGCGCCACCTCGGCCAACAGGCTGCGCTTTTGGTAACGCATCAGGATCGCAGCCCCATATGGAGTTGTGGGTTTGGGGCCAGTGGGATAGGAACTGCGCACGCAGTATGTCGGAACACTGGTTGGGGTGTACATGTGGATGACTGGCCCCCAGTCCAACCCTCTCCCTCCCTCGCTGTGCTATTGGCGACCCCGCCACCTCTGTTAGCACACCATATCGCCATCTTGTCGCCGCCATTAGCGCCCATCCCGCCTCCGCCCACGCCAACCGTGCAGTGCCCACCGGCAGCCTACATGTCAACGCCTAGTGCACTAACGACGATGCCTCCCGCTAATATCATTTGGGAGGCGCAAGAACCTGACACAACCGCCTATTTTAATGTCAGGACGGTCTCTCCGTCGTATTGATATCGCTGATTACTGGTGTTCAGGTCACTATTCTCGATATCAAATTAGGACAGGTTTTATGTCAGTTTGAGTTGAATTGGAAGCTTTGCTGGATCTCGGCTGCAAATGTCAGACATTGTCCATCAACACCTGTGGAATCCGATATTGTCTACGTGCCGGGTCAACAAGTCGAAGTGAAGGCGCAAGGTCATGAAACCGAGCCTTGGGGTTGGTGGAAGGCGGTCATCAAATCGATCAAGCACAGTGTACGTCCCGTTTCGGTCACCGCTCTCTGTCCCTTGGTTTCATTCTGCTGTTCTGCAGTTTGCGTTGGTGAAATACGTTGGCCTGCCCGATTCCTATGACGACATTATCGAGCTGTCGAATGTTCGGCCCGAGAGCCAGGAGAGGAACATTGATCTAACTCATGTCAAGAGAATTGACCTGACATTACCAAGTGTCCTTAAAAAGAGCTCTGCCCTACCGTTACCAGGTAATACCTCAATCTGCTTGTCATGGTTCTTGTGTCTGATGGGTATTTGTAGCTTCGCCAGAGGTTACTCACGTCCCAGTTTTTGACTCGATCATGACCCGCTCTGGAGTGATGTCGATCAGTTACTGTCCAGAGGACCACAAGATTGTTGTCGTTGGGACTGATTCGTCGCTGTCAATCGCACGGCCATTAATCGATATGGCAGTCGCCCAACAAACTCAACTTCAACAGATTCACAACAGGACCGAACAAGTTAAACATCAGCTGCAACTTGCGAAACAGAAAGTACGAATTCCCTTTTGTTCTCTGCGTCTTCGTATTATCGTTAAGGTTTGCAATGGTTCAGGTTGAGCATTCCTTTGTTGTCGAGTTCACTGTTAGCCCATCGCTTTTCGGATTGGTCATTGGTCAACGAGGTAGCCGTATCAACAATGTCCAAGCGATGCCGGGGATCATTTCAGCAAACATTGATACCACTACCGGAATTGTTCGTATTGTTGGTGATGCCGCTGAAGCTGTACAAGCGGCGAGACTGGCCCTGGAATTCGTTGAGGTCGATGTGCCGATCGCGAAAGAAATGACCGAATGGGTTACTGGCAAGCTTGGCAAAACCCTTCACCAGTTAGAACTGATGAGCAAAGCTCAACGGATGAACGTGGTTGAGGATAATGAAAGCGGTTCCTGTAAAGTTCACATTGCTGGAACCAAGGAATCTGTACAGAGTGCAGTTCTTTTGATAGATCAGCACATTAAGTACAGGGAAGATTGGGACAGAGCAGATCAAGAACAAAGGAAGGTTATGCAGCAACTATACGAAATGCAGAAAGGTCAGAGCACTCCATCTTCTGGTAATGCTTCCACACAAGACAGGACCGCTCCTCAAACCCATCCAGAAGGCGAAGGCTTCCAACATCAGTCTCAGGACAGATATGTCGACAACAGGCGTCAAAGAGGGGGAAAGAGGCAGCCGCCGATGAAGAAGAAGGAAGGTCAAAGATCGTCTCCTCGGTCCGACTCCAACAGCAAATCTCAGGAGCCAGGCACCGTCCCGGTAAACTCATCCAACAAGCCGCATCGGTATCAGAAGGTTGTGAAACCCGTCAATGATAGTGTCGATAACAAAGGAAGCGAACCGATAGGTCAAGATATGTCGGCCAAGAATGTATCTCAGTAATCAGTTGGCTGTTCATAAACTCCCCTACCACATTGGACATTTATAGTTGCAACGATCTAAAGAGCAGCGTGTTTCACCCTGCCACCGTTGACAGTTGTGATGGAATTTTGTTGTCAATGATCACACAATATCGGCTTTGCGATTCTGAAGTGTTGTTTTTCTGAATATGGTCAAGTTAATCCGTTGTGCAGTCATTTCGCGATAACCAGTTTCATGGTATTTAATAGTGTTTGTCATTTATTGACCGGACCAAACAAAGATACAAAGACCAACGGCACGTCGCTGCGCCAGCCTGGTTCGGTTTCCTCTTGTAATTCGACAAATCTCATCCCTTAGGAGAAGGTCCCTGGGCCGATTTCCGCGGTTAAAACCTGTATTGGCATCTCAGGTTCCGACCCTGGACTCGTATGCCACCACACACCATCAACGAGATAAATTGGTGGTTCAAGCACGAAAAACCAAATCTCTGGACTAACAGACGGGACGGATTGTATTCGTCTCAGTCCCAAGGGCGTTTTGGCCAGGGGCCGCTCAGTTTTCATTGATTCGTCGTTAGGTGGACTCATGAACAGGATCATTGGACACGCACTCAAGAAAGGCAATGGTGGCGAACGGACCAGAAACACACACATCACAGAACCTTCTATATCAGAATGGGGAATCAGGAACTGATCCATGAACGCAATGTGATAAATAACTGTTTGTGAATTTCCTGCAACTGGCACGATGCCACAGGAATCAATACCAATCCCTGTCCTCGTGATTATTTGATGCCATAGATCAGAGTAGCGCCATTTCCCGCAGCGGGAAAGGCAATAAACCCCACTGTCCAAATGTATTGAGCAACAAGTCGTGATTGGCGCGTCGAGTCGCCGTTGCGACTCGACGCATCGCTCCTTGACGGGCAGTGCGGTTGGGAACAAATCCGACTTTGGCAATCCGCTGAATAGACAATCCATCCGTGATCAGTCGGGTTGGCACCTGTGGGTTTAGCCCAGATGGGTTCAGGACTCGATCGGGTCTGCCCAATTTCAATCAACCCTGAACGAGTCAATATTCTCACATTCCAACTGGCTGAACTGGACCACCCCATGTCCATCGTGTGGTCGGATCCGGTGTCGCCATCGTCGCGACTCAACCATCTCGTCTTGCGCGTTCCCATCATCACTGCGTCTGAAGTGCCATCCTCTGTAAACCATTTGTCGGCGTCAGATCCATTACAGTGTCGTGGTTTTCACGATTTCCGCCAACGTAGATCCCACCTTGCTCCCTATTTGGTTGAAAAGGTATTCGAATGGGCTCTATTGGTTTTGTGTTTTCACATCTTAACCCACGACTAGCATCAGAGTGGAATACTCTATTTCATTAAGATGCATGAATAGTGCGGGCAAATGTCGAGGAGACAGTGCAAGGGCGACAGTTCTTGCAAGGCGACGAAACATCTTCGAAAATTTGTAAAAAAAAAATCATACCTTCAGAACATTTGTAAATCCTCGATGGCCTGCACTTCTAAGAGTGTGGGCAATCACAAGTAAGCGGAATAGAGGAAATTGTTGGCCAAAGAGGTTCAAGTATTAATATTGATTCAGGCAGAACATACGGTCCGTCATCCAAACAACAGACCTGTACGAGGTATTTTCCATTCGTTTCTCTACTTTGCCTTGATCGAACTTCAGGGCCAAACAGAAACATCAGGCGGTCGTTGGGCAATCCCTGGGTATGTTGAAGGATTGACAACTGATACTCGAGACGCTGTCAGAATCGCTTGATATCCGCTCAACCATTGTCAGGAATTGACTCGATAGCGTCAACTCTGCTGCTGTTTTACTTCATGGACATTCCATCGATACAATCCATAATTCGAGAAAGATCTTCATGCCAAACGATACATGATCGAGTCGAACCGCGGTTTTCTTTTTGGGCAGATGTGGGTTCAAGGTGGGAGAATTGTCATTACCTCCGGAATCAAACATTGGGGAAGTGTCTCGAGTATACATCGTCAGTCCCTCTACACCGGGAGTTGTTCAACCATTGCAGCAGCCGGATTCGTTTGGCCTCATTTTGCTGAAATCCGATCAATCCGCCAAGAGAGCGAAATTTGAGAGTGCAAGCAGAGAACCGATATACATGAATAAAGGAAGGTAGTGTAATGAATGGCGAAAATAGAGAGAAAGGGAATCAAACACCATCGATAAATAGTACCGAAAGGTATCAACGACACGTGTTGGGCGTGAATACAAACTTAAACGACTGTTGGCAAGCCAGTGTGGCGACAATCCTTTCAGACGAGGCCACAAAACCGGGTCGTCCAACGAGGAACATGAAAAGGTTTAGCGGAGATCCACAACTGTGACGCAGACGCAGCGTCACAGTTGACTGAACTGCATCATGTCGTGTCCTGTGGGTGTGCGCCACCCTGCGCCACCACGGCACAACAGCGTCACAGTTGACTGAACTGCATCATGTCGTGTCCTGTGGGTGTGCGCCACCCTGCGCCACCACGGCACAACAGCGTCACAGTTGACTGAACTGCATCATGTCGTGTCCTGTGGGTGTGCGCCACCCTGCGCCACCACGGCACAACAGCGTCACAGTTGACTGAACTGCATCATGTCGTGTCATGTGGGTGTGCGCCACCCTGCGCCACCACGGCACCAAAATCAGGTCACGGCGTCACGCTCTCTTTTGGTTACATTTAGCGACAGGAGGACGGCCAGCACGCTATGTGCAGCGCGTTGACCAGATGTTGCGTCTGAATCTGTCTGGTTTTACTCGTTTGGGGTTTGGAGGATTAACTACTGTTCAGCGAGCTGAAGCCGAACGAGATCCTGTTGGTGGTTGACCTGTGCTGGAAATTGCTGCTGTTGTGAAGGCAGAACTCTCTAGGTGATACACTAATTGAACCAACGTCAGGATTTACTGGCATCGACTGTTGATCAGCGCCCACAGTGTCAGAGGCACAGAATGGGTCGCGATGTCTTGCTCCTACTTTTCTTCGTCTCGATTTGCTCAGCTCTATCGCCCCTGCTTCGTATTCGTAATTCCAAGCGAGAGGATCTGGCAGTTGACAATGGGTGGAATTCAGATAGTCAGTGATAACGACTTCATTGTCATATCCTACGGTAGGTTAACACAGCGAGTAGAATAGTGTTTGATTTGAATTAGCAATCAGAGAAGAGCTCAACATTCAGCACATCAACGAATATGCGATGCTCCATCATCAACGAATATGCGATGCTCCATCATCAACGAATCAAACACTAATCTACTCATTGTGTTAACATAGGATATAACAATGATCAAGTATTTCAGCGGGCGTTACTCAACAAACTGAACAAATTATTATGATATAAGACGTCCTTATGTCTCTCTACACGCCAGTGCCTCGCGCAGGCACAGCATATGATCAAGTCCTTGTCCGGAGCAGACGACAGAAATGCCTCGAAATATCTGACACAGAAGGAACAACATCGCTCGAAGGAACTGCAATCAGGGACGTGACTAATACTAGTGCGGCCTATACATTTCCGAGACACGCTGAGTTTCAAGGAGATCATGTGCTCAAGTGTATTCTGGTCGCCCGGACTGATGGTTCGGGTGCATGGAGAAACATTTGCTCAGCTGTTGCGACCGGTAGAATTTTTCAGTTGAATCCGTCAAGGGCAATACATAATAACTCAATCCACATATCAGGGTGTTATGACTACACCGCTTCAGCTCGTTAGCCTCTTCGTGCGACTCCTTCTCAACGTAGTTCAAATATGAAAAATTGATCAGTCGTGAAAAAAGTCGGATTCTCAAACGATGATGAAAATGTAATAATTGTCTTCACAGTTAAACTCCCTTAGAAGCCCGCATTTGAATCGCGGTCGAGTATGGGTTTTGATCCTGGTCCTCTTGACCTATCGAATCACATCGTTCTCCCACTTCCATCTCGGCTAGGATGTGAGCAGGCGACAGCTTATTGAACCTGAGGCGTTGTCGAAAGTACATGTATACGGCGACCACTAGAAGGAATGTGCTAGACAGGGCCACTAATATCAAGATTAGCTTTGATTTGCCTTTGTCATTGGACTCGATTACCACCGGGATGGTTTCTGCAAAGACAAAATGAGTTCACATCATGGAGACAAAATTTCGAGAGTATAACCTTGAGATGCAGAAACTTTTCGCTGGACTTTTTGCCTAATCAGATTGTCTGAGCCTGTAGCCATTTCCTTGGCATCATCACCTTCCAGCGCCTGGTCTGGCGATCCATCAAACCCATCTGACGACTCGACCGTCGTATCCTGACTGGCAGGTTCTGGATTTCGTCCGACCAGTGTACCTAGAGAGTTCCTTTCCTCATCAAAACTGCCCACGACATCATTCTGACCCTGCACCGTTGTTGAAAGATCTCCACTGGTAACTTCTGAACTCGATTCTGCATCTCGAGAGTCTCTGTCCTCACCGTTCACATGAATCTCAACCAGTTCCGGCGTTGATTGATTTCCACTGTCAGAACCTGCTTCTGATCCTGTATCTCGTGAATCTTTTTTTTCGTCGCCAGAAATGCTTGCCACTCCGCTCTGAACCTGTCCTGTTGTTGATTGTTCTAAATGTGATTCCAGCAGAGTCTCCCGACAATCTCTGCCATCTCCAAAGCTGACGTCCACACCAATCTGAACGTGTCCTGTTGTCAATTCATCCCCACTGACAGGGTCTAAATTTGCTCCCATCAGTGTGTCTTGAGACGCTGGTTCATCACCAACACTGCCGTTATCATCATTCTGAACTAGCCCCATTGTTGAATCATCCCGGAGCTCCGGATCAGACGAACCCTGCAACGCTTCAACACTTGACGGCTCCGATGTTTGGTCACCAACACTTGATAGCTCAGGTGCTGGGTCATCAACCGTTGGTTCAGGACGGTTCGAACCTGTATCTGCTGTACTGACTTCAATTAACAACACCCCAACAAAGTGGCGTCAATACCAGGTGTATTGTCTTGATCCGGGGCATCATTGGGAGGGAGGCCTCTGGTAGATAGCTGGCGATTCAAGCCTGATTGGGTTCTAACCTATTCGATCGTTTGCGTGTCAGATGGTATTGGAAATGGATGTCACACTATGCCAGACTTACATTCCGACTGATAAATTCAACATCAGTCCCTACCAACATCCCACGAGAACTCCTCGTCCGCCGTACTAACGGTGGTTCTGTATTAGGGAAATAAGAAAATACGATTGCCTAAACTCCATACTTTGAACATCAAACACAGAATAGATGTAATATTGTCGCGTTCAGCGAATTCCAATCCCAAAGAATAGACAACGTGTATTACCAGTATTGGGTTGGGTTAAAACGTCTAATAACCCAGGCGAGCCGGTGGACATGCCACCGAAAGGGCGTTCGACTGCAGTGCCTACCTCAGTCGGAGAGGTGGGAATGACCCCGGTAGGGCTGGCTGGGCGGTCGATTGCAATGCCTAACCCTAAACCCTCGTTGGGCGACGCGTTCGTGGCGCCGCTAGCGCCATAGACGATACTCATGAACATGGTCGCAATCAGCCATGCTGATCGATCCGAAGAGACCATCATTGGTGATTTGAGGTGAAGTGACAGTCCAATGACACCGTATATAGGAACTGGCCTTTTGACTCTGTCGGCCTGTGGACGAGTGGAGATCTCCGAGATCAGCGGGACATGAGGCACCCCGTACCCCTAATTTGGAAACGGTGTTGTGGGCCTCCCTGGGTCCAGTCACTGGATCACTCATTTGTCGCCCAAACAGGCACTCGGCATGCCCTTTTTGGTCCTGAAACACGGCTCCTCCTGTTACAAATAGACTTGGCGGGTTCCCCTTTCAGAACGCACAGGTGGCAGGAATTCACCAGTACACAGTAGGCTCCTCCCTCTCCCACTGCCACACTACCGGGTAGCCGTCTTATTTGTACTCACGTGACTGTGGCAATTTTCACTGTACAGTGCACATGATGACCAACTGAGCACGCATGACCACGTTGCCTATCCTGTATATAAATATCTTCCTGTCGCAAAAGCAAACAAGACAAATCTAACGTTTCCCCACCGACGAAAATCGAGTACAGTACACACTAAGAAATGGATTGGGAAAGTGAGCTGAAAGAGAGAGAGAGAGAGTTGCATTCGAATGATCTAACTGTAGATCAAAAAGGCTGGAAGATGTTGATAAAGGAAGAACGGGTCAACTCCTATCGACGCACAACAAGCATCATAACGACACGAGCCATATGGTCATAGTTCGCCAGGAACGGTAGGGAACGTTCTTACGGTGAGCAAAACCAAACGAATTAAATACAACAGACCAAGCAATCGCAACCGTTGCCTTATTCCGACATATCCAGCACTTGCATTGATGGTTAAGTTAGATTAGGAGTTAGAAATAACATGTGAGCATTGTAATCTCTAGAACATAGCAATTATTATTGTAAGACTACAGATATTGTTAATTTATGTGGCGGCAGTAGGATACTGTACCATGGTCGCCGCATGTCTGGTTTTTGGGTCAGAGGTATGCTTCACAGCATTGCTCTTGGCTGGTGCGCACCGTAATTTCATTATGCGCACCTAAGGTCCGGGATCCCTTGTTCAAATTGCCAATGGCGAATATGGCAACAGCAAAACCGTGGCTCCCAAATCCAAGGACGGGGATATGAACCAGATCCCAACATGATCTACTCCTAGCATCGTCGCCCTGATTGGCCTGCTCGACAAAAGAAAGGTCATCTGCGTCGAAATAATTTACATCGGTTTTTTTGAAAAATAAGGTATATAATTTATATGAAATATCGTTGCGATAACCCGCCAAGGCCAAAATCGCCATCCCTTCTCACAAATCCTTGGCAGATATCATTCATCACTTGAAATTCAACGACAGAAACGGTCACACTGACAGTGTACACGAGTCCACCGGTGTGTACCTGACCCCAATCGGAAAATGCGAGTGACCGTGATTAATGCGCGCACTATGTTTGAAAATGCGCGCATTAAGTGCACGATTGTGCATTTAGTAGAGGAGGCACGCCCTCCCCCCCCTTCCCATCTCGACACAATCATCTCACACAGCTCAGCCGGTGCCTGTCCTGCCTGCGCCCCGCCATCAACACGTTGCCCGCCCAACTCCATCAGGCCCCGGCCCACATTCCCCCGACCATAACCCGTCACAGACGCATCGCGTCCCTCGTGGCCAGTCCCGTCCCGTGCTCATCTGTGGCAGTGGGCCCAGGTTCCAGTCCACATCCCCTGCCGGTCTGCAATTGGCAATTGCCCGCCACCTCTTATGGTCATGGACAAGGCCGCCAACCTGTCGGCTATGCGGTTTCATCCATGGGCCGAGAGCCCGCCCCCGGTACTCTCCTTGATGGGCTCGGGCAGCAAGCGTGTTGCGTTATCATCCCCAATCATTGTACCAACATCGTTAGCGCACGCCAATAGATGTGCACAGCGTCTGAATTTTCAGGATGATGACCAGCAACCGTCGTGGTCTCGTCCGAATTCCATTCCTTTACCTCACCTTGATGATATCGGTACAGGATTCGTGTTCATCGAACGTCACCGGGTTTCAACTCAACACCTTGTAGAATTTATTACTCCGGTCGACCAGAATACTCCTAAGGAATCTGATGATCATATACGTGCACGGCCGCGGCTTTCTCTTGAACATCAAAGGATCCGTCGATCCTCGAATTTGTTGTCGCCCGAAACGCCCTGTTCTCAAACGAAGATTATCGCCAAATCAATGACTCCGGACCTGACAATGTTTGATGAGGATAAGGTGCAGAAGAAGACTCCTCGATTAGCCAGGTTAGTGCCAGGATCGTAGCACATTCACCAGTACCGAGTCCAACGTGTGTTTCTCCTGCAACCAGGCAGCGCTCGGTTCACACAGTGACGCCTGTTCCTCGTCATCGTGCAGCACTTTGGTCGTCCACAGCCCTGAATTCCTTGTACGAGGAGATGCAACTAGACGCTACGTCGAACTATGGTCATGTATGTTGCCCGCTCCCCATGCCGAAACGTAGCCAAATATCGATTTAATCACGAATTTATGCCCATGCAGGATCTTCATAAGCATTTATTCATGAAGGATTTTTACGATCTTCGAATAGTCGGGGACGGCCATTTCTATCAGGTGAATAGGAGTTTTCATAGGAGTATTTTTTTTTCGCTAATGCGCCTAAAATTACTGTTCGACGTTTGACTCAACTGCAACTTCCGTGTTGGTTCTGAACGTTGCTGCTTCTCCAGGTGTGTAGGGCGATTAGCCGAGTTGACCATCGTCCATATGCTTTGAAACGTAGCAAAAAGCCGTTTAGAGGGCTAAAGGACAGGTGTTTAGCTCTTTTTCGATTAGGGAATGATCTGTGAATTCATATTTGGATACAGGGAATCTTATCTAAGAGAGGTCCATGCTTTAAGGCGGATTCCTTTGAACGAGCACGTCATTGAATACCATAGGGCATGGCAAGAGCAAGGTTAGTTGTATTATCCTGCGGTTTTGACATCACTCTTTAACAGTCGCAGGTCATCTATTTATACAAATGGAGTTATGCAAGTCGAGTTTATCGGATTTTCTCTTTGATATGTCCGATGACGGCAGTTCGGTATTAAATACCGGTAAGTTTCGCCAATCGGCAATTTCATTCAAAACCCCCAACTAACTGTATTATCATCACAGGTTTTATCATAAACTGCATGTGGCAAATAGCGCAAGGTTTATCCCATATTCACAGTCATGGCGTTGTCCACCTCGAGTAATAGTCGCAACTGTCATCTGCTCATCGTAATATGCTCAACTTGTTCATGTTCAGTATAAAACCCGATAATATCCTGATTGCAAGTTACGGGTTGTTAAAGATTGCCGATTTTGGACAGGTTCGTGTTTGCTGTCGTTGCGTCATTGCTATCTGATTGGCTGTATTAGTGCATAAGATTTCCACTAGAGAAGGATAGTGATCTGGATGTACATGAAGGCGACAGCCGATATGTTGCCCCAGAGTTGTTCAGAGGAGGCTATTCTCTACGGGAGGAAACGGTCGGCGTTTGTACAATTGTTTCGCCATCTTCAGGGGTAGCCCTAAACAGTGACTTCAGATGGCGGCCGCTGCTGATTTATTTTCGCTGGGAATACTAGCTCTAGAGCTTCATGCACAGCTGGAACTGCCGAGTACTGGCCCAGCATGGCATTCGCTTCGTGATGGAACTAGCGCATCGAGATATCTTGAGTTTTGCGACCCGGTTTGGAATATTGTGTTTTGTGTCTTGGGTTGATGGCTGATTGTGGTTGGCAAATCAGGCCCTATCGTCGCTGATCATGTCGATGCTGTCGCCCGATCCTGCATTACGACCGAAAGCCGATCAGGTTGTGGCGGCGACATCGTCTATGGCTAGGTCGTGGCCGTGTCCCGACCTAGCACATCTAATCGATCAGTATCAACCTGAGCCCGTTATGGGCGCTTGATTATCACCGTCGTCGTCACCTTTAAAATATAACTATAATAATAATAATAATAATATTCAAGGAATAAATCACTCCTCCTGGTATAATATATAGGAGAATAAATGATTTGTTATCAATCTCGGGAAGTTTTGTTTTCGCCAAGAAATTCCAATAATCTTTAGTTATTACAGTTTCGCAATTGTCTGGATTGTGGTGTTTGTTCAGAACATCATCGGTGCCATTCCAATGTCATACTCGGTATTGGTGATCGCCCCCGTCGTCAGGTTGATCGTGTTGAACACGATATGATCCCTGACCTGACCCAACTCGCATTCCTTGAGCACATCGTGATATGGTTGGGTGATATCGACCGGTCTATCGATCGTGTAGTTCATCCCGCTTTTTCCCATACCGAATACGTTGACCCAGGCGATCATCACGCCTTTCAGCAGGATCTCGACCCGCAGGGCTTCCCGACTGGAGGCCATGTCCAATAGCGCCATGACGACTCGCGGTCTGACCCGATAGGATGGGCTGTCCGATTCGGTCCACGTGCTATTGTCGTCAGGGATGTTCTCCTCGATCTGGAGCGGGGCGCGGATCGAGTGCATATGGCCCAATGGCCAAGTTAGCGACGTGTTCACGCGGCCATGGGAAAAGTTCCCGGATTTGTGATCGTCTTCCAGAACCGTGAACTGTTTCTGGCCGGGCGGCGTCTCCTTCGTACTCAGCTCGCCATTCTTGTTCATGATCGGCTGTCCATCGGCCAGAGGCGGATTCGACGACGACGTCCATCCCGACAGGTCGGCAATCATTGCTTCCCCCATGAACTCCCCAAGGGAATCCGCCATCACGTCGCGCGCGTCGTCCGGGTAAATGGCGAACTTGTTCCGCCGTTGCCATCGATACCAGATTCGATCGCAGTTCATATGGTGGAGCCCTAAACCATCAGCGACCGCCCACCAAAATTAGCAGACGTCAATGAAAGGTCCTCTGAAATCCTCACAGAATACTGGATCATACGATGAGAAATCGAGCGTGTTCATATCCCCACCGATGTCACCATGGATATCGTTATGAGCGCCCTCGACGATGCTCGAGAACTCGATGAAGTCGGTCTTGGACATGGCCATGTTCACTGTAAAACCATCAAATATATCAGCACCGAATCAGAAACTGGATCATTATCACACCCGAAACGCACCTTGATTAGATAGCTGTCCCGGGCCGAAATCCCTGATCGGTTGCCGAACCGTTGATCCACCACCTAATCCAGTTCCATTAATCCATTTCGTCTGGTGACATTGCCAATCTCGTACCGTATTTTTGCCCCGAATACAACGGGTTCTTGGTTTTTTGTCCAGCAGCGTTGACATATGTTCGGGCCGATAACGCCTTGGGAATCCCGTTGCCTTTGGTCCAATCCCAGTACGGTAAGGAAAAGTTCAACGCGACCTCCATTCTTTGCAGGAATCGCCTATGCCTGTTCGACCATCGTCAGACCCAACCGAATCCCCCCAACGTAGCCGAGTTTCCAATACCAGATCAGGAACTTGTTGGAACCGTGAGGGCAATACGCGTTGGGAATCCCATGATCCATCGCAATCTCCATGAATTCCCCCGATTGCTGTATTCTGGCCATGTTGTCCCGGAACAACTGCAGATCGTCGGCTGAGAGGCTGTTGATCTCTTGGCGTGCCCCAATGGCGAAGTTGACGAACAGAACCGCCGCCACAGCCATCATGGATAGGAATCGAACCGAGGGTGATTTCTCCATCGGGTTCAGGTTTGACAGAGGTCGTAAATATTAAGCGGCTGATGATGCCAGCGAGCGATTAATTATTATTAAATACTTACTCCAATTTCTATCAGATTATAAAAATAATTCAGGAAAAACGGTTTTATTGAATGGGCTGAGTTGACTCACTCACATAAGATTGTATTGCCCAAGGTTGGCATCCGCAACTCAAATTATTGTAGGGTTTATCATCATCATTCGAAACACAAACTGCACATGTCCCTTAGAATCGAGGAACAAGACGTTTATATATATAT
>OUQQ01000291.1:2112-26049 GCA_900404475.1 Spongospora subterranea | reverse complement strand
AATTTCATAAACCAGTTCTGGGTGACCAATAATGGGTAGGTCATCCACATAAACGCCAATAATCACGAACTTCCCCGCTGAATTCTTCTTAAAATACAGACATGTTGTCGATTTTACTCTTAAACATGCGCATTTGTCAACAAGAAACGAGTCGAGAAGCTTGAACCATTCATAGGGAGCTTGTTTAAGACCATAGAGCGAATGGAGAAGTTTGACAAGCGGTGCCTTGGATTTGTATCCTTGGAGTTAGTTCATGTATATATCTTTCACGTTGCAGCGCTAGCGCCACGCCCGTTGGCCGCAACCTTCGTCCGCAATGCAATTTGTCGTAATTCAGTTCACGTTAACCAGCCATTGCTTATGTCCCGTCATGTCAGGGGCCATTTCCACCTTTCAAGCGGATCAAGGTGGATCAAATCCGATCCAATAAACCATTCGCAATTCTTATTGCCTTTATAACCATTGTTTGCCTGTAAGATCAAGCACGCGGTCTTACAGGCAAACAATGGGTGTAAGGCAATTAGAATTGCGAATGGTTTATTGGATCGGATTTGATCCACCTTGACCCGCTTGAAAGGTGGAAATGGCCCCTGAGATGTCGGGACAAAAGCAATGGCTGGTTCACGTATCTGGTTCGCATATGTGGAGGAGAATGGTGCTGGTTAACGTGGCCTGAATCACGTTGCTCGAATGCAATTTGAATTGAGTTCCCAAGAGCAATTAAGCTGAACCCAAACTGTTTTGCGCCTCGATTTGGGAGGACTTTCTGGCGCCAAAAATTATTGCGGGTTCCTTTAAATGTCGAAACATGACGGGATTCAAAGTTTCTACTCCATGGCTCCCATTCGCATGCTGCATCTTGACGATATTGACCACGTCGATCGGCCTCTTTTCCGGGAGTTTGACGCAGCCGCAACTTTGCTGGAATCGCGTTAACTCGCCGGACGCATCATTCGTGCCGAAGACGTGGTTTTGATCGCCAACCTCATCGATATTATGGGTGTCGATAATGGTTAGGAAATCGCTGTTTCCATGTTGACACCGTTATCATGCCAGCGTTCTCCTTCGACCTCAACGCTCTGTCGGATAGGATGTGCAAGAGGCGATTTCGGTTTGACCACCAAAGGTTAAAACGTTCAGTCGTTCTTCTGAGAATGCCAGCGGTTATTATCGTTCCTGGTCATCGTGATCGAATCAAAAACTTTGTGTCTGTTGTTAGACCGATTGACGTACGTGCGTAAATGGACAGATTTGACACAATTTTACGTGCGTCATGAAAGCGCCTTATCGAGAATTTTCAAGTGTATTTTCTGCTCAAAATCCTGTCCGGTGGAAATCAACAATTGGCCGCATCGCGAACAACATCCGATCACAGGCTTCGAGCGCATTTCATCGGAGAGGCATCCCACCTATCCTGAAGTTATGGAGCATAATCGATGTGAAAAAAGTACAAATCGCCCGGCCATCCCACTACCAGCGCGTCATGTACAGTGGGCTTAAAAACATCCACCGTTTGAAGTTTTACACGCTGCAAGCACCAGATGGACTAATTGTTCATTGCTCTTATTGTGCCGACTGGCGAAGAGGAGAAGCGTACATTCTCGCCGAATCAAATCTGATGCCATGGATTCGCAACCGCCCGGAGTTGAGAGATTACAAGGTGGGAGCTGACTCAGCTTACCCAACGAATGACGTTATGATCGCAGTGTACTGAGGACGTTTTCTGCCGGCGCACGCGCAAGCCTTTAACAAGATTCTTTTTGCATCCGTTCGGGTATCAGTCGAATGGGGTTACAATATTGTTGTTCGTCATTTTCCGATTGCCGACTGGGAAAAGCAGCTAAAAATCGAAGCGGTACAGGTTGAAGCTATCTTCCGTTTGTCAGTTTTTTTTTCACGAACCGTATAACCTGTCATTTTGGTGGCAATCAAGCATCGTCATTCTTTACGTGTTATCCGCCGACGTTGGATGATATCTGGACGCATTCATACCAGTCTGGAATTGAGCATTCTGTTAATAAAGGACAGTTTTGTTTTTATTGTTTATCAAACTTTTCTTTCAGCGCGAGCATCTTCGGTTCCATGCTTTGCATGGAAAGCTTCAAGTTCGTCTCGAATTGTTGGGCGTTCGTCTCGAATTGCCGGTGAAGTAACTCAAGGTCTCGAGAACGGTCTCTTGACGCTTCTTCGAATTGAAATTGCTGCATTTCAATCTCTTTGACCCTGAGGGCATGTTCTTGTGCACGAAATGCGGAAGTCTCCTCGATTTCAAGGCGACGAATTTGCATCTCTGCTGCATGCCTTTGCATGTCAAAATCTAAGCGTTTCTGCTCCATTTCCATTTTGCCAGTTCCAAACATCCCATCAAGCAGCTTCGCGGAAGGCATCGTTGGCGGGGAAGACGTCATTACCGGAGGAGTGCAACCACAACTCAACAGCAATGGATCCGTCGCGATTTCACCCGCTCAATCCTTCACCGATTTATCTCCCAACAATGACAGCGACGTCCTATACTCCAAGAGGCGCCGCAATAATCGCCAACAAGACGCGATTACCGAGCTGCTTGGTGGGAAGTTTGGAACTGGCAAAATGGAAATGGAGCAGAAACGCTTAGATTTTGACATGCAAAGGCATGCAGCAGAGATGCAAATTCGTCGCCTCGAAATCGAGGAGACTTCTGCATTTCGTGCACAAGAACATGCCCTCAGGGTCAAAGATATTGAAATGCGACAATTTCAATTCGAAGAAGCGTCAAGAGACCGTTCTCGAGACGTTGAGTTACGTCACCGGCAATTCGAGACTTGGGGCTGTTGCCGGACGAGTGTACACATGTACAACTGTGCTCTGTCAGTACATACATTTAACTGTACGAAGCGCAAGTGTGGAGGGGAGTGAGCAGCCCCCTGTAACAAGTGGTCGGATGGGCAACCCCCTTGTCAGTTGACCAGACCCTGTAATTTCATCATTTGTGTTTTTTGTTTTCTATCACCATCAGCGGGTTAGATATCGACTGATTCGCTGGTCGATAGACACAGAAATGGGTGTAGTTCTGTCGTGGTGTAAATCCCGCCGGTCATATGCAAACGTCGAGTATTATTTCCGCGTTTATAGTTCACATTTTCAAGCCTGATTGGTTTTGGCTCTAGTCCTGAAGAGGAAGAGGAGATTTGGAATGTGAAAATCGACATGCACGAACTCGACCTATATGAAGAAGATTGGCAAGAAGAACAGATCAGCAATCATCCTGTCGGGGGCGTGCAACGTGGGAAAGACCCTGGGGAATCGTTGATTTCGGCAAACTATTCAAGGAGGAGCATGTTCGGGCTCGGGGACAATGATGAAGACGTACCGCCGTATGATGAACGAAAAGTCGACCAACGCGATGACCACCAGCAACGAACCAAAATTGTATCCCCCTCTCCTGTTCCTTCTTTTGCGTCCGAGGCCACCAGCCAAGGCGCGTCCGCTTCGAAAGTCGCTGACCTGGTGGATATAAGCTTATCGGATCCGGTTTCGCACAACTCCGTTGTTGTTGACGGTACTCAACGGTAAATTGTCAGTCGATCCGGTGTCTTCTGTGCTGAAAATGTTGCTTTTGCAGAGCCAGTCCCACTGCCAGTTCTGCGCCCGAATCCGTCCTGGAGTCATCGGGGACGGACTCCAGTGCGAATTACGAAACTGATGGGGAATTCCATGAACCACGAGAGAAGGCGGAATCGAACGCCTCTATCAGGACACGTCCCCAGAAAAACGATCGCATGTATTGATAATGTATCAGCTATATTTATAGAAATAATCGTAAATAATAATATTATTTTTTCAACAAACGACAATTTGTTTTCTCCCCCATCGACTTTTACCCAGGTTATACATATTTAGACAAGGAGGGACAAATAAGAATGTCTTTTAGCTAATTGCTAAATTCGGAACTTCGTTCTTTCGTAAATTTTCCCAACTCCACATCATAGTACAAGTTTGCGGGAAGAATTCAATCTATCAAGTCAATTACAAAGTTTTTTCTTTGGGATAGTGAAAGAAATCTGCCGGGACACGGCGAATTTTTCTGCCAAGCTTTCCAAACACGAAATGGCATTTTTCAGGGCGAGGTCCTCGATTCTCAGCTCGACGATGATATGTTGAACATACAATTGAAGCCCGCGCTTTCTTTTGACCTATTTTTGACTGAGAGTTCGTACGTCGAGTTCGTGTAGATGGGATCATGTTTGAACACAGAAGTCGCACAATCTGTCGTGCATTTTTGGCTAACCTGCCAATGCACCTCATTCGATGAAAAGAACATGTTGGGTATAGACCAGCATTGATTGCCAAATCCAGTACATGTTTTTGAAAGCGTAATATTTGCCAGAGGAAGATCATAGGGAAATTCTGTTTGAAACAAGTCGTCGACAGTTGAATTTCAGATTTGGCCGATAAACTAGAGGCAATCGCGATAGTAATGGGAAATCACATTGTGGTAACTGATTCCTAAAATTGTGTCGGAACAGTCTGACTCCAATCAAAGTACCTAATGGTTTGGTTTTATTAAATCTTTTTTTGTTTATTGTCCTCTCAGCAACATCGGTATGTGTATACGAAGAGTATTAATCGCCATGCTCAACAACCTAATTCTGGAATGGTCGCCGGCCGGGTACGGACTGAGAAATAAGGTTTCAATTTCTGATCAGGAACGAGCCAGAGTGACGATTATCCCGCCCAGGAGTCAACGCTTGCACTAAAACGATTGTATCCGATCGAGGAACGAGCGGGATGAACACTGCTCGACCAGCACTCCGAACGCTGTTTAATCCGAAAAAAACAAAAAAAACTAACCTTGAGCGAAGATCGGGCTGATTGAACATTGAAACTGCATTGAGTCGGGTCGTCGATGATGGAATCGAAAGGTTGACAATGGCGACAACTCTTCCCGGATCATGGCACCTGTCTCAAAAAACGAATCAACTTCACACTTGGCAGTGTTTACGCCATATACATACACGAGCCTTGGAAGAGAACTTCGAGGAGTAGGACAAGTGTTTCCGGATATGGAATGGGCTAGGCGTGTCGTCGTCGTCAAAGGTAGCACCTTCAAAGGGTCATTTATGATTTGCCCATGGGAGATAGTTGGGGAATCGGACGGACGGATCTGATATAGATTCGATATCCAAGGAACGTCCAGATACGGCCGTTTGGGCGAGTCGCCGGCAACACTGCCAGACGAAATGTTCCAGGCTATGAGGGCTCAGAAGTGGGCGAGGCACGTTAGGCGAACGGCGAATTGGGATATTGGCGACACGAACCTGGATTAGTGAGTCGATATCTCAAGTTCATGGGTAGTTGTGGAGAATCGTCCCGGCGAACACAGGCACCACGCTCTGGGGAGCGACCGCCCAGACACATCGTATCCCAACTCCTGTTGGGCCGTTCGGTTCATATCAGGCGCGATCCAACAATTCGTCAAACCGTTGTCAGCGGACCTAGGTGCGCCAATGGATCGCGATCCGGTTCCTGCTGCACATTAAGTATGATTACGGGAATCGGTTCTGACAATTGTGGCACAGCCCAAAAAGTTGCCCATCAACACGAGGACTTTGTTGTGCGATCGTTTGTTGATTCGCTGTTTCGATTACGGCCAAAAGTGATTGTTAAAGGCAGTCGAAGCTGGTGCTCTTGTTCGCGATTGACATTGTGAAATGCCAAAAGGTCCCGCTCCGTCTGAGGTTCGATCGCGGGTTCAGATTCCGACCATGTCTCGCCGGTTTGCCACGCTCGCTCCAGCGCCGTGCCGTTCAGCGTTTGACGTACACATCGCTGGACGGTCAAACGACTCGACGAATACCATGAACATCAAAATGTCGAGGTAATTGACACCGCTTCCCAAATCCGTCGTGACGTTGGACCCCGAGCCTGGGAATTATCTGAAATCAATGAACGAACATAGTCATTTTCTTGGCGGCCCCAGTGAGAACTCCTCGCAACGCCAATCTCGAAATTCTTTTGCAAGTGATCGAAAGAAACAGACCAGATGAAAGAATTATTGAAAACTGGGTTTAACTTGTTCGGTCGTGACAGTTTCCAAAACGCGAGCAAATCTCAGCAATCAATCTGAGCGATGAGGCCCTCATGATCATCTAAAATTGTTGAGATGTGCCTGGCATTCTGATAGCCGACATCCGAGGTGCTCTGTGTATTTCACAGAGCAACAGCCTGACGATGTGCCGCCACTCTCGGTGAAATTGATCCAAATGATCCGAGCTTGTAAAGCCGCGTCATTAGCAGGCGAACTTTTGCTGGGAATATCGTCTGCATTGTTGCTCTGTAGAGACACAGAGAATTTTGGGTGTCGGGTTCTTATTCGTGGACGTGACCGGACTTCTGATACATTCTGATAGATTTTAAATTCTTCGCCAGCTCTCTGTCGTGAAAGCCTCTACTGACAAGGGGCATCAACGGGTGCAAACTAACAACATGGCATTGCCATTTGTTCCTTCATCGGCACGTTTTACTTTCAAGAAGTGACGCCATTGTCCTTCGACCTTGCCTGAAAGAAAATGTTTCGGTTTATTGGATTTAGCAACGTCGCGTTCAGTGACCGAAAAACAAAACCGTCATCGCATGAAAAATAAAATATGCCTTGTTTGTTGCAATAATGATGATATCCCGAGGGGACCAGTACACCCGTTCATAATACCCAACCGTGCTGGCGAGCAACTCGGTAGAAATCGTCTTTGGCGCCAGATTCAGTGTAATCACAGTTCGGATAGGGATTATGATGAGAACCGAAGTCGATCCGACCACCGCCGTCTTCAAACAGTGAGTGCAGCATGATGATCAGGCTCTCACATGATATATAGGGGCGCCATTGGTGAGCGCCATCGCCCTGGGTCAACACCTCAACGCAAATCGACCCGTTAATCGTCACATGGCCCGTGTGGAACTGATTCAACACAACGACAGGTCAGATCGGTGCCACAACATTTCCCGAACAGATCTGAGGAAACCCACTCGGAATCGGGGGCGAATCACGCGAGCGAACGGGGGCGCGATCGGGTAATTACGAGGAAACGCCATCTCGATCACGACCTCCGGCTGGCGATTGCAGTGGAGGGCGTATATGTCCAGGTCCTCTTTCAACGGCCCCGAGAACGTGTCCCGGGTCATGGCCAGCCGCCATCGATGCAGGTCGTTATTGACCGGCTCGATCCGGAACTGATTGCACACCTCCGATTGCTGAACGGCGCGCAGCTCACGCTGCAGGACGCTTCCTCCACGACGTGACGACATCGCACACCGCCTTCACCGACGCCCCACGGCAGCTAATACTCTGACTTCCGTACCGGCCGGTTGTCGGATCACGTTACCGGCCGATGTCGGATCTCGTTACCGGCCGCGCGATGTGACGTTACCGACGGGTTCGACTACACGTTTCCGGTCGTCCCCGTCTGACGCTGTTTGTGTCGTTGGTAACGTGTCTACGCTTGGTTGTTTATGGGTTCATGGCGTGGGTTTGGACAGGCCGATATATCCATATTGCCGCCCCAATATTCACCGGAATTACTGGTTCCGAGCGCCGCCCCTCCAACAAACAAAAATTCATTGGATCCGGTTGATGGTGATTATACACATTACTGTAGTGAGTGATTATTGAGATGTGGTGAACTGGTCGATATGTTGTTAATAATACGGAGGTCGATTGAAAACGGATCAGGATCAGGTTCAATGTGGTTCTGTCATACTAATATTGACGTTGGTATTTGGGTCTGGCGTCACTGAAGACGACGGTGAACGCCATTATGTATTGACTGAAACTATCACATCCACGATCGTGATCGATAAGGTCATGATCGTGATTGATCCTGGTTATTAACCCCATTTTCGTGTCTCAGATCGTGATCGATCCCCTTTCTTGGACTGTTGACCGATGATCGTGGTGATTTTGACGGCGGGTCCTCACTCTGGATCCGACTGGAACCACGTCGATCTGCTCCAAAATTCAGGCGATCAGTATCGACCCGAGATCGTCCTGTATCGGTTCGCGACTGGCCCAACATGTTCATCGCAGCAATGGGTCTCCTCCCGATATCGCCTTCATCCCCCGCCCCTATCGATATCACCTCCTCCTTCCCCGTCCTAAACGATTAACCTCTCAGTAAATCACATTCCCCAAAATCCCCTCGAAAATTACAAAATCGGGTTCAACGGGACCGGTTTATACGGACGAGCACGTTCCGTTTTTGGACGACGTCGTGTCGGAGGTGCTGTTTGGATTGATATCCGGCTGGTCGGAGATCGATGCTTTCGCGTAATGGACGCGATTCTGGGAATGGGCGGGACCGATGGCGCCATGGTTGAGGGGGGTGTCGGTGGAACATCGACCAATCCAGCTGGAGGAGCCGGGTCCGATCGTCGGGCCGACGTGGTGGATGGCGGTTTCGGGGGCAACGCCAACGCCGGATGATCTGACGACATCGGCTGACGAGTGGCGAATTTGGCGATTTGGGACTGACGATGTCGCTCACGACCTATTTCATCCTCGCTCTACAGTTTACAATCAACAACAAACAACTCATCAGCAATTCCCGTTCATTTCTCGACAGCAAACTCGGGTTCGATTTTTATGAAAACAATCGGAACCGTTCCGTGTTTGAGCGAGAAGGGGACTGAGGGTCGGGGGGAGAGTGTTTTGAGCGAAAACAAACAGCAAAAATCCATGGATGGAATTGTGCATACGGCTGTATATTCCTTCATGAGCTGTTTAAGGTGTTGCGCGCTGGACAGCAGGAGGTCGGTGTTGGATGGCGCCAGGGCATTATCGTTCCGTCTGGCCAACAGCCCAGCCAATTCGTCCTCCCGAGTACGGAGCCCTGATCATCATCCACCATTGGATCAATCAAATCACTCCTTCCTCGAACCCCCAAAACACAAAAAATTACACCAAAAAAAATTCTCCACCGAGTTATCTGAACATTTTTCAGAATTCCTCAAACTGCCAAAAGTTTGTTGATTTTGTGTTTGTGGTAAATACCTCTTGGCAATAGAGTACTTGGCAGATATAATGGATTAGATTCAGCGTATGAGCGACGATTCACATTCGGTGTCGCCCTCTATTCAGATAAAACCCATTGAGATTCCCTGGGCGTATTCGCCAACGCCAACGCATTACGGTGACGGCGACAACGCTGGGCGGTGACGATACGGGAGCGGCAACAACCGAGGACGGCGATGGACCGAGGATCGAGGGCCACCGATCGAGCTGGTTGAACCTGGCCAGTAAATGGCCGGAATAGGACCAGACCGATAGATCGCCGTTGTCGGATCCGATCAGAAAACACTGTGAGAGCCCCATCGCGAAATTCAATGAATGATCTTCCACATTATCACAGAAAACATCATCACAATAACAACCAGCGCACTCAAAATATCCCTCAAACCGACTGATTTCGCCCCGGATTATTGTTTTGGGAAAATCAACGGAAACGCGTCGATCAGCGCAAAATGGGGAAATGTGTTTTGGTAAAAAAGGCGACGAACGATGGACCTGTTTCTGAGGACAGCTGGTGGCCGAGCTGATATTGCTGCGGGCGTTGGGCTCGAACGAGGCGACCATCGCCCCGTCCCCCAAGCGGACGATCTTGGCCGTCTTCAGGTAGTCGCAGACCATGGCGCTGTCGATATCGTCCGCGTACACGATGCTGAACAGCCGAGACGACCACACAAACACAGTTCAATCGCCGATATTTTTCCTTTCCGATCCGATTGACAACATTTGATCTCGTCCCCAATTAGCAATTGTTGGTTTTCAATGCAGAAACCTGGGAACGTTACGTGGTTTTTCGTGTTTTCGCGAAAGCGTTTTTCGATGAGAAGTCGGTCAATGGTGAGATATGAAACTCGCAAAGTATATCGATGTGGATGAAGATTGACCAGTTTTAGAGAGGAATAAAGTGTTGTTTGAGGTGGGATGTTTTTGTGTTGGTCTTTTGTGTGTTTTGTGGCGATTACCATAGGATAAGCTCGTGGAATAGGGGAGCGGGGGTTAATGGAGTCACGATCAGGCCGTTGATCAGGTACAGGGATCCGTCGCTCGTTCCACAGATCACCCGCTCGTTCCCGATACACGACAGACACGAGATCCCGTTATCACCGCCCGACACCTAATCAAGAACAACACAATATCAATAACCAATCGAATTGCACAACGCTTTTTTGTGAAAATCGCCAAAAAATCAATAAACGACTCAAATCAGTGAAAATCATCAAAAAATCAACAATGAATCAAATCGCACAATGTTTGTGAACATTGTCAAATCGATAACCAATCGAATCGCGGAATGTTTCTGAAAACGTGTCGAACGATGGAGATGATATTGTGCTGTCGAGGACCTGAATTGTTTTGTTGATACGAGTGGGCTGAGATGGGGACCAGATCAGAACCTGCGACAATCGGGGAAGGGGAAGGGTGGTGTTGGGTGCGGTGGATGGGCCAACACGACACGATCACCGACCAATCCTGAGCTGGAACCGCCACAGACCATCGTGTCGTCACAATCCAGACACAGCAACCGCCCCTGAACCGCCTCCGATATCCGACACACGACCGGCTTCGTCGCCTGAACAACAACAGATCAACACCCGAAACGCGACACCGACCACGACCCCCTCAGAGATCCCAACCGATTCCCGATCAGAGATCAACGACGACACAATTACGTTGAACTTCGGCTGCTGATAAATTTGAATTCCAGAAATTGTCAATGTGATGAAATAACGATAGTGTCGAAATCGAAGTTCATCGTAAAAACGTTCCCGATTTCTGACGATTCCCAGATAAACAAAATATGAGATCATTAAAAAAATTGGATTGAGATCGAGCGGAGAGGGGAGTGCTGTATTTGGACGCCCCGACATCGGTTTCGAGCGCTTCGCTCCACCAGATAATGGAGTTCGTGGTCTGGGACAGACCCACGATCGGGTAGTTGAACGACGGGCTGGTATAGCGCAGATGGGAGATCTCGGCCAGATCGCTCGGCGATAGACCGCCCAGACCCGCCCATGAACGGAGCAGCGCCCCGTTATCTGCATCACAATTGGTTTCATTCACCATCGACAAGACCAACGATACCATCGCGACCAACAAACACAAAAAGAAAAAAATTAAATTTGACGTTGATTTTGGGAAATTGCGGTTTTGTGGAATTGGCGAAAATGTTGTTTTTTTGTGGAAAACGGGTGTGGGGACTGACGATAGTTCCAGCAATAGATCTGGCTGGATGCGGTCCCGGTCAACAGGCGCTTCCCACGACGATCGATCGTGGCCGTTCGGATCACCGATCGCAGCGATTTCCCGCCCGAACTGATATCGCCCACCACAGCACATCGTTCAGAGCAGTGGTTTGGTTTTCGACCGAATCAACGGCAGTTCAACACCCTCAACGAAAACCATTGACGATATTGGAAAACAATCATTGAGAAAACAGCAGAAAAAGGAGAAGGAATTCGGTGAAAATACTTTGTGTTTTCCCGAAAAATTCAATGAAATTGAGGAAAATACTTTCTGTATTTTGTGGTAAAACTCGATGAAAATGAGGGCGATTAACCTGTCATTGGAGGCTTTGAACTGATTGACGCGACGACCCGTATTGATGTCCCAGAGATTGACGAGCTGATCGACGCCGACCGAGATCACCAGCCCGAACAGGGGCGCGAACTGGACCGACACGATCAGCGATTGATGGGCGTGTAGGACCGACACCCGCCCCACTCGCCGTCCTTTATCGTCGTCATCGCAGACCTCCATCAACACACCATTATTTGGGATAAAACAACCAGAGGGAAAAACGAGGTCAACGTTGTTCCGTTCAGGAGCTCGAGAAATACTTTAGAAAATCGAAAATTTTGTCGAATTGAAGTTCTTGTTTTTTCCTGTCGAAATCGCTCGTGGAATTTCATAACGAAACGATCTGATGTTGTTGCTTCGTTCAAAGACCCGATCTAATCAAGAGAGCGACGAACGACAAATCCAAAACGATCGTGTGATTGTGTTTTGCTGATTTTTCTGACAATCGTCGTTTCGGAATGAAACGGTTTCCGGCGAGACCGGTTGATGGTGTTGGTGATCTGGGTTTGCGGCGAAGGTGATTACCTTGGGCTGTCCCTCCGAATTGGTGACGTGCCACAGACGAAGATGGGATCCGCCCGTGATCAGCTGCTTCTCCGACCGATCGAACGCGGCCGACGTGAACTGATCGAGGGGCGTGTGGACCTGACCACCATCTCCATTCGTCAAATTCGAATTTCCAACACGAACAGAACCAGATCTCGCGGTTGAACGGACATCGAGAAACTATCTCGGAAAACCCAAAAAGTTGTTTCTCCGAAATCGGATCGCTCAACGTTTTCCATCGGTGAAATATATCGAATTTGCCAGAAACATTTGACCACAGGGAATGAATTCAGCGAAGGGACGTTTGAAACTCGATCGATCTGTGGTGATGATCGTGTGTTTGTGATTCACCTTCGATTCCAATAGTGTTTGAATACACGACCAGGTCCTCACGTCGCTAATTCCAATCAACGAAAAACACAAACACTACATGTCAGGAACGCTGGGCCAGAACCAGTACAGAACAGGGCAAACGACCAGCGCCACTCACTAGACCCGAATGCGTTTGTCGTTGGCGACCGTGATCAGCTGATTGTCGTCCTCGTTCTGTTGGATGGCGATCACGGTCGGGTGTTGTCCACGCAGGCGGGCGATGGGCGCGGCGATGTACGGATCCCATCCCAGGATTCGCCCATCGTACCCGAGCGTCATGATCATTCGTGTCGACGGCAGATACTCCTAACAATTTCCCTGAATGAGTTCACCCGCAAAACCCGAAGATCAAAAACTGGGAAGAACGTTCTCAAAAAAACAAAAAAAAAACATTTGTTCAAACGAGATAGACTGAATTGCGATTTCCAGCGAGGAATCTCTGGATTTGACAACGAATTGGGAACGGTTCGAGAAGGAGAAGGTGTGGTCGTGTTGGGAGGGCGGGCACTGACCATTCCGAATATTCCCCGTTTATGGCCGATCAGGCTATGATGGACCTGACCCTTGACCAGATCCGACAAATGGACACGACCGTCTGTCGCGATCAAAATATCAGATTGCGATCGCAGAGGGCGAATCGCCAGAACAAACGCGAAACCCGTTGTCCGAACCCGAAATTAATATTGGTGATTATGTTTTGTTGAGCGATTGGACGGTCCGACCTAATCCAGCGGTCGCCAAACCCACTTTGGGAATCAATCGCAATCGCGTGATCGACTCGCGATTCTGGACCTGAACACGGGACACGATCCGATGGGCGTTGCGATCGACGATCGAGTAGAACCCAGCGACGTCGCCGACGTAGAGCAGCGGGGCGGCGGCGGCGTCGATCGGCGTGGCGGTGGCGTCGGCCACGAACAGCGACGACGGGACCGAGCGCAGGCGGTATTGGAGATGGCATCGATAGGACGACGCGGATGGCGTTCGGTGGGCGATCGCCACACGGGATCGATGGCGACGATCGGCGTTGGTGGCGCGGGCGAACACGGCGATGTGCTGATCTTGGGCCCCGATCATGATCTGATCGCTCTCCTGAATGTATTGACAGCAGGTCGGGGCGATCGTGTGCCGACTGTTCATCCCTTCGTCCAACTACAACCACGAACATCAGAACGATTTTTCACCATTTCCATCTTTGTCGATTTTCGAAAAATCGCACTGGAACGTCAATTTGGTAAAATTGTTTCCCAGAAACATTGTTGTTGAGTGATCTGTTCGTACGTGATCGGCGAAGTTGAAGTCGGGGGGACGGGGGGATGGGCGCGATTGTAGTGGAGTGGGATGGCGATGATGGGGAACGAGGGCCGGGCGTTCGGCGGCGGCGACCAGATTGGGCGAAGCAATTAGGTTGACGACCGGGGCCGATTGCCGACCCATCATCGGCAGGTAATCCCGACATACGTTCGAGTTCGTCCCGAATATCTTCACCGTATTGTCGGAACTGCATCCGAATAAAAACACACACAAACCCCGATTCAGAACGGGTGTCGCGTTCATAGACGACGACGACGACACATAAAAATCCACAAAGGAAACGTTCGTCGAAAACGAGGAAAATCCAAACGACGTGTTGGCGATGGCGGTGATGGGTTGAGACCAGAGGGCAATCACTTTCCGATTGGGGATCGGGTAGAGCGCGTTGATCATGGCCTGTCGACGGCCGTGTTGGGTCCCGGCCACACGACCTTCCGACAGCAGATCCCGCGATTGATTGTTGACGAACAGCCAGTTGTTCCACGCCGCCTGACACACCACAACCAATCAATCACCGAAACGCCCACTCCCCCCGAGATCGTCTGATCGTGTTCACCCTGGCCAAATAACTGATGAATTCATCCCAGGATATCGTCCCTATTGTCCAAAAACACCATCAGCGTTGATGGCGCCACACCGATTCAACCGGAACAACCGACCGTCGAAATTGGCGTCGATCTGACACAGATATCGTTAGAGATCGAAGGGGGAAACAAATGGGGGAGAGCGGGCCGATCAACCTTCTCGAACATGATGTTGATTTGGTGGCGGTCGATGAGGAGGGCGTTGGACAGCAGATCGCAGAACTGGACCTGGCCAAGGCCGATCGGTTCGTTCAGCCAGATCGTCTCCAGCTCCGACAGGGCGAACGTGGCGTCGAAGAAGTCGGAGTGCAGATCGACGCCGGGTTTGGCGATCAACGCCGATCGCAGGCGCTGCCCCATGGCCTCGTACGAATCCGTCGCCATGGCGGTATGGCCCCAAAGATATCGCCCCCCCCCCCGTCCAAATGAAACCAGCCAGATATTTCCACAAAACCTGAAGATCTTTTCGCCATCGCCGACCCCGTCTGGTCGGGAACTCGTTCGGGGATTGGAGGACGAATCCGATATCGGGCCCGTTTCGAGATGAGAGAAATACGATCGCGTTCGAGGGCAAATGTGGATTGTGCTGTCGGTGCCGTAGATTATCTGGCGGATATGGGAATGGGCTGTTGAATTACAACACACTGGGCGATACACAGCTTGATTTGGGGCGTTGGCTCGTGAAACCAACAAGGACCAATACAGATCGCCGTGTTGTGGTCAACGGATCCGACGACGACCAACGCGATAACGAATGGGAACGAAGAACCACAATGAAAATAATCCGCTGAAAAACGACATCAAATTCATATTTTCGCCCCTCCCCCATAAAAACATCACACAAACGGTGACTTTGTCACCAAATCTGATGATGAATCGGGTCCAATTGTTGATTGTGTACTTTCCGACGTCAAAACCTGGTTGATCTGGTAGTTGATTAAAATTTATCGCTATTCTCTCGGGTGAACTGATCCCGTATAACCTATCGGTTATTTTCGGCACGAGCTATTGCACACGATAAAGGTGATCTATCCGATTCCTGTCACGCTCTTGCCCTGATTGGCCCATTTTGCTTCTGGGAAGGAATTTCTGGTGGGCACCACAGTTGGACTGGATTTCGAACTGTCGAAATCTGATTCGGCTGTGAAATCCACTCATTATTCTGTAGGTGATACAGTAGATGACAATAGCACAATTTGGACAACATTACCCAAATAGATCAATGATTGTTGGCGTTCTGGTGGGATAAGATCATGTGCCAATCGACGGCCGTGTGTAGCCGGACCGCCTTCTTAAAATTACGCAAATTGAGATCCTATTGCAGAAAAACACACCAATTCGACGCGTTGTTTTATATAGACGGAGGAGTTCTTAATGTCTCACTAATCTGCCAAACTTCCAGAATATTATTATCGGAGACAGATGCGATCGTCCATGGACAGTCGGACGACCAGTCGAACTCGTTGATTGTGGACGTGTGCCCGCCGTGAATGAACGCCAGCTCGGGAGGGCCTTCGGCCGCGTCCTCGTCCGATTGCGCCATGCCCGCTCGGGCCAAGTCCCAGATGAAGGCGCGCCGATTGCTGCCCGAGGTGGCGATGATATCGCGCTGGAACGGCGCCCACGACACTTTGGTCATGTCGAATGGGCCCCCTTTGGCGCCATGTAGACTGTGAACGGACGTTGACGGGTTTCTGATGTCCCAGATATTGAGGACGCCGTTGGTTCCACCGGTCGCCAAGACGTGATTGTCGAACGGCGACCATTCGACGCAGGTGACTTGGCAATCGTGTTGAATTGGGGTGGGATCATCGGGCGATCGTAAATCCCAGACGTATGCGAATTTATCGTCGGAGGCGGACGATAACAATTGAGTTTGTTTGGTGCTGAAATGGACGTCCATGACCGGGGCGGTGTGTCTTTGTAATCGGATCAGGGCGGGGACGTGACCGGTCGACTGATCGGGACACGCTTGCACATCCCAGACCGAGACGATCGTGTCCATTGATCCGGCGGCGACATGACCCGACTGCAGAGTCGAGCACGATAATCCCCAGGATTCGGCGGTCTGGCCACCGAGGGCGACCAGCCTGGCGCAACGCCTGGCTTCAGGAGGGACAGCTGGGCTCTGCCTACCTGGAATTGGCGACGACGACGGGGTCCCGATATCGTATATTGACACTAAGGGATCGGAGTCTCCTATGCAGGCGGCGAGAGATCGCGGAACGCCCCGAACCAATCTGATGCGGCGAATATCACTGTAAGATGGCCAAGCAGATTGGGTCCGGATTTTACCAGCTGTGCTGGTGACCGAGGAATGGGCCCCACTGATATCTCGGCGAACGGCCGGGCAGTACGATGGCGGCATCTGCACCTCCATTAGCATGAGATGGGCTTGGTCGGCGCCCGACGTGGATGACCCAATGAGCACTTGCTGTGTGACAGTTTGGCCCGAATTCTCGACGATCGGGACCGGGGATGACGAGCGAATCCATTGCACGGAGGAGCTGGGCCAGATCAGGCCCTGATACAGGACGAGCTCGTAGAGGAACGGGGCCGCCGCTCGCCAGACCTTGTACTCCCTCCGGATGACATGGTCGGGTACGACGGCGGGAGCCCCGGGACGGTCACCGTCCCCACTCATGTCGGTGACGGCAATGACTTGGGTAACAACCTGTAACACCACAACAGCTGTGTTGTGGTGTTGTAGCGTTATCCGAGTTTGGGGTCCCGATGGGGTGAGACTGAGAGCGGGGCCAATCTCAGTCGCCCCTCTACTTGTGTGTACTGTATCCCCGTGGTCATCGTTACAATTGGTGGGGACCGGCGATAGAGTGGCGCAACCCTCGGTGCCGACCAGTCAGAGATGGACCGCCAATCCGCCATCGCCATCTCCGTCACCAGATCCAGTAATCGACTGCTGGTGTTGCCAACAATTGCTATTCTCGCCGATTGCATGTTTGGAATTTGTTTGTTGGTTTAAAAATGCGAAGCGTTGGGGATTATTTGTTGTGAATGTATCCGACAACAACTGCTACATATACTGTATGGAAAATAACGGCAAACAGACCCGCACAACTAGTTTTTCATTCATTCTTCCCCCGATTACAACAACTTCAGAATAAATTGTCTGAAATTTGCTAAGTATACTGAATTCGCGAACATTCGCTTGTCATTGGGTTCAATCCTGTTTGATGCAATCCACACACCGATCATGCACGGTACAATGAGATGTCGAATTAGTTAATGAGGAGCCATCGCTTCGAGATCTGCGGATTAAGGCTATTGTAGAAGGCTTGTGTCGCTTACATAATTTTTACGATTGCGTGAAGCCTCGACCATCCACTTTTTGACAACTGCAATTCAGCTAGAAAACAATCCGACGACGAAGACCGGTACAAATTTCTGGACGATCGCGTCAAGCAGATCCCGCTGCAAATGTCGACGTTCGGACCATGCTCCATTCCGTTCCTACCATGTGCTTAATCTGCAGCTTTCGAAGCGATGGCTCCTCGTTGAATAGCGTCGTCATCACGATTCATTGGGCATCTTGCGAAGATGACACCTGTGTGGGAATTGAATTGAACTACGGGATGGAACATTGTCCAACAATTGGGAATTTTCCACGATCTGTGCGATAACGGACTGGAGTGTATTCCGATTGAGACGTGTTTTATCAAATTCTCGATTCTGCAGAAATTCCCCGTTGTAAGCTCGTCCAAGCGAGAGGATAAATTCGCAGAAATCATCATTGCGAGGCGTGCGGCCAACACGCTCAAGCAAAGGCAATACAAATTCGCAGATTCGGATGGCATTTTAGCACTCGGGTTTTCCACATCTTCAAGAATGTTGTTGTGCCATTTCAAGTATTGATCGATTCAGGCGTTCTAAGGATCCGCTGCAATCTGACGATGAAGTTTGTTTGTCTTGTGCTATCCGATTGATTCAACAGAGCAGTCAACACCGTCGTTGTCACTTTGAAGCGGCGAATTACGAGTGCCTCTTCCACCTTGCCGAAAAATTTCGCTGCTGAATAGGTGAAGGGCCGCCGAGTGGTCTGATTTCCCTGGTAGAAAAATTGTCGTCGCGAATAGTGATTTCATAAATGTGGCAGTGTAGTAGAAACCTCCTGGAAGACCAGATCTGGGGAAATGACCCTTCGATGTCCAAGAAAACAAGCTCGCCACCCCAAAGTAGTTATGGGGCTGCATGACAACAATGGTGCTCTTGGCAATTTTGGAAGAAATTGCACATTCGGGACCATTTGCCAATCGCTTCATATGTCGGTGATTGATGTAGCCATCTCTGTTGTGGGGTGTTTGCCATGAATATGGCACCTCCATGGTGAGATGAGCGTATAGGGACGGGTGAGTATGGTTCAGTGGTATTGTTGGCAATCGATACACATTGTCTGCTGTTTCCCGTGAGATGGCGATAATATTTTCCGGCGGATGGTTTGCGAATTTCTTTGGAGTGAATGATGCATTTGCCGCCATTGACGAGGAACTTGTTTCCGTCTGCTGTGCTTTGTCCAGAACAGAGGCGATAATAACGACGAACCTTTGAATGGCAACCAAATCTCTGATTCTAACGCTTCAATCTTCGCCGCATAATTCAATTCAGAACGCGATCAGGAGGGCACAACCTCTCGTATTCGCGCAAGTAAAAGCGCCGTTCCTGGCCGACCTGTTCCTAGCGAATGTTCGACGTTTCTGAGAGACAATGCGACGAATGGCCGCATCGTCAACGATCAGAGGAATCGCCATAAACGAAGTGATTCTCCCGATAAGCGTCAAAAATCGGGTCGATGAGGATGAACTCCGACCCCTTTGTAAATTCAAACTGAAAAAATCATATGACGAAATCTCTGATTCTGATAATCTGATATACCTTCAATCCCTTCAGACTAGCTCAATTATCAACGACAAGGCGGTCTTTGAGGAGTAGAGGAACAAGACGGAGATAAAGTAATGAATTTGCGAACGACACACATCGAATCGCGGGTTCCTGATATGTTCACATGTTTCGACCGCCTCAATAGAGAGTTTGCGCTCGAAACGGCGTACGCCGAGGGAAACACAATTCAAAAATGAAGTGCAAGTACCTGATCGAGGGGATCCGACCCGAACCAGTACGTGCCGAGGTAAAAAGTGTAATCCAATATGATCAGGATTCCTTGACCGCGAATAAGGATGAGGGATTCCTCTTCGACCTGATTCTTATGAAGAGGCGCAGCAACAGCACAAGTATTTTACACCGATCGATTCCAAGCCGACGATGCCAACCACCACCACCGGACGGCGGCTGTCTCGTTTGCAAGGGAAATCATTGGGTTCAGATTTGTCCAACCAGCAAGCACAGGCAATTGCAAAGGCGCTCGCAAATCTTCCAAAGACAAAAAAACAGAGTTTCACGACGGATCTGTCGCGTATTCATGCCAAACGAAATCAATCATTCTCATCACCACGTTTAAAAGCAGACGCGCAAACAGTGCGCGTCGGCAAACATAACTCATGGCGATACGATCTCGACAACTGTTCTTCTCGTACAACTTTATCGCTCAGCATGCTACGAAAAATTCAGGAGACTGAAGTTGTCAGCGTGAAATACTATGATCCACCACTTCGGGCGGAACCAGCGTCCAAGACAATCCAATCACAATCGTCGCCGCTGCCAAACTGGAGTTGACGTTGACAACGTCGACCGGCAAATCACGTACTTTACGGGGACGCTAGTGCTATATCAGTGAACAGGACCTGTCTGACGATATCGTTCTGATCGGTCAGCCCGAACATGTCGCATTGGGTATTGATCCACATACATCATTGATCGAGCGTCTCTGGCAATCATCTGGAGGTGGAAGAACCCACGATCGCCGATGACGCCGATTATAATATCAACATGAAACTTCGAATAAAGCGGAACATTATCAACGAAACGCGACAGGAGTTTCCTGACGACTACGAAAACGATCCCGGCGACGCTAACCTCGTCACCAGATGGATATCAAAGGTTAACATGAAGGGCATTCCAGGTGACCATCAAGGAAACCATATAGGTAGATTATATACTAGAATTGTATGGAGTGAACAACTCTACTCGGCAGCCAACTCCAACAGCAACTGATATCAAGCTAACTAAACTAATGTGTCCACAGACTGATCATGATCGTGACGTTGTGCGACTTGACCAGCAACGCATTGACTATCGATCTGCTGTTGGTCATTTGATCTGGCCATTACACACTCGAACTGATATATCATATGTCGTTGGTGAAGTGTCACATGATGTGGAACATTGGGGCTATTGTATAACAGATCATCCAATACATCAGTAGTGACAATTACTGGATATTCCGACTCTGATTGGGCTGGAGATCTCGATACTTTCGCAGATCGACCTCTGATTATGTATTTCAAGTGAACGGCTCTCCGGTATCATATCGAGTTAAGAAAACAATCTACTACGTCACCGTCGTCATGTGAAGCTGAATCCATTGCCTCGTCATTCGCAGGTGTGAAGCCGTTTGGCTCCGCAATGTTCCTGATGAACTTGGGTTTTCTCAAGCATACCCAGCAACTCTTAATCAAGATAATCATGGTTCCATTGCGTTTGGAATGATTGTAATTCAAAAAAGAAATACATTGATATTCGTGAGCATTATATTCGGGAACTGGTTCAAACAAATAAAATCAAAATTGTGTAAGTCCCCTCAAAGATAATCTGGCTGATATTCTTACCAAGGGTCTCTGAAAAATTCGAAGCTTTGCACGATCGGGTCAGGTGTTTGGCTAATCAGTATTCGACTGTTCAACGTTCTGTAGGTGAACAGGGGATTAAGACTTGATCCCGTCCTTCCCTTGACCCCTTATATAAACTTTTTATGCTGCTGAGGAAACACGATAAGTCCAGATCCACACCAGGATTGTGCAGCACTTGGCGTTCTGTGCTCATGCTTCTGGCATCTTCAACACGCTATCAACGACACAAAATATTGGTTCCGGAACTGTTGCCAGACGCGATTGATCTGCCCATTCACTTCGCATGGTCAAATCAGCGATTTTTGGCAAATCGAGCGCCAGATTCGACAACAAGTTCGTTGAGTTGGTAAGTAATCAGAACGTCATTGCTCTCATTACGCCAAAGACGATTCAACGAGTGAAACCGATCGCTTAATCGCGACCGCGTTCACTGATTTTACCTTCGTGCACTCCAACCGCTGCCTAATGGCTCTTGATCTGCAAGGTGCCGGCTGGCATTTCACTTGATCCTGAAATCGGGACTATGCCCGTTGATGATAACTTGTTTGGCAATTGTTGACAGGGATTCAATTGTGGCATTGCTGTGCGCGATGCTTAACATCACTAACATCCCATATGAATTGGAAATGGACTCAGATCATATCAATGACGATCCATGTACGGAATCGGTCAAGATAGACGCGGACGAAAGCGAAGAGCGTGACGCGCCAGAGCAAGGAGCGTCTGATGGCGACACGTCGACATCATCCTGACGATTGCGACAATCTTCATTTGCGATGGAGCGGTCGTACGACGGTACAGCAGGTTGTCACTGTCTAGATGATAAGAGCCTCCTGAAGTCTTGTTCAGGACCTGATATGGCTTCTCATAAAAAGGCTGGGCCCTGGAAGACCGAGTAGGACCAATGACCATGACATATGACCCGACAGGAACCGGTTCCTTGAGAATGTGTTTGGCTTTAGCAAAATGTGCGATCGCATGGGATGCGAGAGATGAGTTCCTCTCGTGGATCGCAGAAAATAAGACCTCTGTTAACCATATTAAACGATGTTTGACACATTGATACTCGCTTTCCAAAGAACTGATATTAACTTCGGAAAATCATCAAACGGGTTTTATGCGTCGTCCAGACATTACCGAAAATGGCGGATTAAGGTTCAGCAGCTATCTTGGCGTCCATGAAAAGCTGAACCCTCCTGGCCCGTAACGATCCCATAAACGTGCTTCAGCTTCTAGCAATATCCTGATGGCACGAGGTGATGATTATGGACGAAACGTTGAATGAGACCATTGCCACGTGGATGGTAAGGAGTGGTCAAACGAGGATCAACACCTGTGCTCTTGACAAGGAAATCAACGAGCTGGTTCACGAATGCGGTTCCGTTGTCAGACTGGATGATGCGAGGAACCCCAAAGTCAGCGAAAATAGCGAAAAAATTCGTAGCAACAGAAGCGGCTGTGTCTTGTCAGGCATTGCTCGTAAAAATACGAAACGAATGTCAACACAAAACATTATTTCCCGTAGGAGAAGTTGGGAATGAGGTCGCTGTATGAACAGCACGATGGTTCATTGGCATTGACGGCCGTAATAGGTGTCAATGGGTGATCGCCTTGTCTGACTGTATTGTGCATTTGGCATCGTGTGCACCCACTGATGTTGTCGGCGACATGACGGCCCATGGACGGCCATCGACCAGTGCAACAACAGTAGCTTTGACGACAAACTCACCTTGAATATGAGCCGCCTCAATCGCATCCTGACGCAATTCCTCTGGATGGACTTCATAGTTAGGCTCTTGCTCATTGATGCCAATGTTTGCGCTGTGATGCGAAAGGTTCGCTCGATTTTCGACGACCAATAAAGCCTTGAAATCGCATCCGGCAAGACATGCAAAATGCCTGGACGATGGATGATTGTAAGACCATACGGCATAATGGTATCAATCCAATTGTAGAGAATTGGTGATATGATTTTCTGCGAAAATAAATATATGCAAGTGCTCGATGATCCGTATAAACAGTAAAATGACGCCCCCATACAAAATAACGACACCGTTTCAGCGCAAAAACGATTCCAAGAAGCTCTTTCCGTGTCGTTGAATAAATTGCACTCCGACTGATGCAACGCTCTGGCATAGAGAAGAATCCAATCACGATTGCCGGATACGTTCGTCCTCTGGTTTCCTCAGCTGATAAGTAAACGTCTGGAAACGAGAAAAATGTTCTTAATCGAAGGGCTGCCTTCAACGGCTCGAATGACTGAGTTCGCTAATCGGTCCAATGCTCGTTCGTCAGGTTTGGACTTTTTTCTCATGGACTCTAACGGCGCTGCTAATGTTGAATAACGTGGAATGAAATCTCTGAAGTAATTCATCAGTCCTAGAAATTGGGATATTTCCGTACCGGATTGCTGAAAATTCCACTTCTCGACATCGACGAGTTTCCTCGTATCGATGGATATCCCATTACTGCTGAAAGTATGGCGAAAGAAGTGGCTTTTCTTGGTATTGATGCGCAGGTTTGCTGCTGGTGGACATGATTTGGAATGTAGTGAATGTGAATCTGTTGGCGTCGGGATAATTTCGCTATCAGTCGAGCAGAGTCTGCCACAACTTCATATACTCTTCGAGGTTTGATAGGTAATGATTGAAATTGACTTACCCAGGATAACGAGTCTGTCATTACGTGGATCGTTCTGTTTTTGAATTCCTTATCTATGGCTAGTCCTAGACCAGCATGTAATGCC
>OUQQ01000556.1:0-13391 GCA_900404475.1 Spongospora subterranea | reverse complement strand
CTTGACATTACAAAGCGTGATGCTCTCTTGCATGGACGACGAAGGTGGAAACAGGTTCCGTATACCACATTTAGGGAAAGGGGAAGCTTGTCAATACAGGGCCTTCCAGTATCAATTACCTGCCTACCAGAAACAGAAACAGTTACAAGGGCTAGAAATACAATTATGGATGTGAATCTTGCAAACTTGTTTTCTTCTCTTTCAACAAGTGAGAAGTGTTAATCTGGGCTGTTTGCTGGCTGACAGAAGAGCCTGATATCAATTTCAGATTTGGATAACAAACCTGATATAGATACTGCCATACCTATAGATCAGTTACTTCGAAACAGAAGAAAAGTCCGCTTGGATCGGTTATTTTGAAAGGGAGGTGTCTGGTGTTTACCATACCCACTCATAGTCATACCGATTACATATCGACTGTTGAACCGCAATCGCCAACCGCAATCCATTACAGCAAACCTGCTATTATCGCCCAGGGCTTCAGCCGCCATGGCTTCTGCGGCCAATACAGATTCAGATCAGACTCGCATGGGTGATGCAATGTTAAGCAAAGCAGAAACCTGTGTAAACCCGGTTTCCGCCTTCGATGCCCTTTTAGAAATATTGATACCGTGTGTTCACGTTCATGTCTTAATCTCAGAGTGTTTTTGCAAATATGATCTGATATGATGTGTAACTTATCATGAGTTATTATTTGTGTTCTTAATATTATCAATTAATCATGTGCCCTCTCGTCCATATTTTCTGTGGCTTTGATGTCGATTCGTTTTTGTGTCTTGTTCTTTAGAGTTCAGAGCTGTTCTCATTGACATATGGTGCATTCGTCGTCCAGCTTCTACAAGATGAGCGCAACGATGTCGTCGAAGTCAATCGCCAACTTGATAAAGTGTAATTCTTATTTATCCTCGCTCAAATTTTATCGCAACAACCTTACTGGCGTTTATTAAGTCTTCTGTTGGTTTTGTTTAAGTTTTGATGACTTCCGAGCTTTTGTTTGAGTTTTGATTGATTCTCATCGTCGAATATCGTTTTTTAAGCTCTTCACCCAGTGCTTTCTAATGATTGCTTGGGTTTGTTTGCATTCATTGAAATTTCCATTGTATAGTGGTTACAATATTGGACTCAGAATCGTGGATGAGTTTCTCGTTCAGACAAAAATCAGTTCCTGTAAAAACCTGAGAGAGACCGCCGATCTTATGGGACGCGTTGCTTTTAAAATGTTCCTTGGAGGTACGGCTGTTTTTTTTTCGTTAGACAATAGAGCGTCTCTTCTCAGCATCTGAATTTTTCGTTGTGTATGACAAATAAGGTGTAGTTGTTTTTTGGCATTTCTTCGTAGCTTCAACTCCAAATTGAGGATTTTTATCGGCTCCCCAAGAAGTCCCTCTATTTACATATTGTCGTTGATATCAGTAACGGCCACAGTGCAAGACTGGGCCGAAGATGGATCAGGGTTTTCGTTCATATTGCCCGCCAAGAACAACCCACTGGTGGAATTTGTGGAGCTACCGAAAGAATATGCCGACCTGACAATGTGCGCCCTGGTGGCAGGTGCTGTTCGTGGAGCATTGGAAATGGTAATGTCTTTTCTGATGTTTCGCCCATTTTTGTTTCATCAGCGCTTGTTTTGCGTTCGTACCGTATTCTGATTCTTGACGCACGTATGGTATAGATTCAAGTCCGCGTTGAGACGTCGGTGATACGCGACTCGCTGAAAGGTGACGATTGCACAGAAATTCGAGTGATCCGGAAAGGGATTATAAGAGAAGAGTTTAATCCTGGTGATGATTAAAGTTTCTTTTAGATTATTACTTCTTACTGTCTAAACCGTGACGATATTCGTTTGGTCTACATTGATATTTACCACATAAGAGTAGTTGCAGATTCTGTTTGGCTTATCGTTTGCGCTTTTGTCGGATCAAGTGTTTCGTTGTGTGTAAAATGATGCTGCTGTAACTTTGCCACCAGAGGTTTCCTTGCGGCGGTTTTGAATGACAAGATGATGTCGGAATGTTGCGGAGAGAAGATGTACATGTACAACTGGTTATCTCTGTGATATGATGAGGATACTTTTACTCTTAACCACCTCAGCCAATCGTAGAGACCCGATTTGTCAGAACGCTAACAAATTGGGGATGATGAGACTGACAAGCGCAGGTTAAATCTTACAGATATCCCAGCTCAGAACCGCGTATGCAGAAATAGAATCCGCATCATCATGATCACTTTCATCATGATCACGTAAATTTTGAATTACACAATAGCCCAAACTCATTCATGTTTTACCAAACCGTATCACGACCAATACGCCCATTTTCACCCTTTTGGTGGCAATAAAATGCCCTGGAAACCATCATCAATGTTTTCGTTGCAGATGCCCCCGAAACATTGGGATATGTCAACAATGCAAGAGATACAGTGTGCAAAGCAAACAGAATCAAATCTAAACAGACACTTCAGACAGAGTTCACTGAGAGCCAATGGGCAAACAGTTAGCGCACAGAAACGCTTGGAACAGCTCACCCCATCGATAACTGCACTAGACGAGTTACGCCATACCAATCCGATACCATAGCATTAGACAGTGGCCAGGAGTGGACGCTGTTGTAGGGAGAATGGACAGCTTAATTTAAGCAGCTGATAATACATCATTTTTAACCAAACTTGAATGTGGTTACAAGGCGTCGATAACATATGGATTTGCATTTCAACATTCAAACAGAATGTGAATTTGACGTTAGGGGCAACTTCGTATACTGAGGTAGCTGACATGATCAGCGAGATTAAAAACAATTTGCGGGAGCACATCGTCTGCGACAGCTTTTGATCTGGCCCCTCCGCTGTACCTGTTGTCCTGCAATTCTCCATACCACATGATGCCAATATACCATTTGAGTCTGATCAGTGTTCCCGCCTTCCATCACGTTCATCATTGATCCCGACAAATGCCATTAACGGTCTCCAAATCCTTGACCTTGAATCGAATACTCAACAGGTTTTTTGGTCTCGGGGATCATGTCCGAATAATTCAGCATTTACAAGTCGACATATACGCCAGAATTATCAAGTTCCCGATGTCAGACCTTTTCGTGTACATATACGTCGTAGCGCCAACCTTGTAAACCCAAATGATATTATATTAAGAAAGTCGTGTATTACAGCTTGCCATCCTCGTGGAGACTGCTTCAGCCCATATAGTGTCGAGATTAACGGCAACCTAACTGTCGACCGATGACTGGCTTCCTGGCCCAGGGACCATGACATTGGCGCTTTCATTAGGATGTCGTGGCTTCAAGCTTCCATTTCAAATATGTAATTCCAGATCAGGGTCATATATCGTTGAAGCGAACAACAATCTGATGATGTCGGCAGTCACTGAGGTGCAAATGTGTCGTCATCATCTTTTGGTTCTCAATCGCTTGGGCAAAACATCCCCACTCGCAGTGTCGTATTTGACGTCAAATACCGATTAGCATCCATTTTTCTGCTTACAATGGTGTCAAGTGTGAATACTTCCTTCCACGTCCTTTAACGACCGCCTCGATCCTCCGCCCTTTGTCAGGACTGTTCATCATCTGTTCTCAGGATCGCGGTATGTGGACTCGTTGTGGTTGTCTGTTTTCTCATTGTGGCTCAACCGCATTCGCAGCACAATTATTCGAGACGAGGTCACCTAACCGATCCGGAGGCAGACTGATTCGCCTTGAATTTTCTGACCAATTCCTTGCAATCTACTGCAATAGCTAGATCATCCCGAGTCGCATCAAGAAACACTTACTTCATCCGGTCGCAAATGTCCTCCTCACTTCTGCCTTGCCCCAGGTCGTAGTTAATGCCATCATCTAGTACATAATTCTAATCAGCTACCATTTCATCATGATAAGAGACATCGCCAGTATCGCACAGTTCGCGATTTCCATTTCCTTTCTCGTTAAATATGACGTTTTGAACGTGGCAGGGTCGTAGACTTTCCATCCACGTTAGCTGTCGTCGTCGCTGTTGCCGAAAATTATTATTTATCGACCCGATGTTCCGCCGTTGTCTCTGCATAATCAATTGCGATCCATCGCAACCAAGTACACGCGTCCGTCCATCCAGATTCCCCAAAGGGTCGTGTACTTATCTTCCAAGGTGTGACCACAAGCGGGATACATACGACTCATACAAGACGGCCGAACCCCCAATATTTCTTGTCAACGATAATAATCACAATAGTGAGTCACCAGAACGAGCTGAATCTGGTTTGAACTTCTTGTCACGGTAGTCCTATCAATGATTCCATCTTTCTCATCTCGACTGTTTGCCTTACGGTGTCATTGAAAATCTCAACCGGAACACCGGGTTTTGTATCTTGATCAAATGACCTGTATGATGCTCCGCTCGAGCCTTCAATCTCAAGAACTTGTCTCATGCCTTGATATTCTGACGAACCAGGTACGTGGACTTGGCTTGGTTTCAACGTAAGTGACAAAGTAAAATGCGCCTTCGATTGACATGGTCGATAATTGACCGCATACACATCTGATGGCCGTAATTGGTTCACGTCGCGGTATCGATGACGGCCTGGCGGATGTGTTTCATCGTTGCCTTTTCTGTGGCACATGCTTCACTGAACTGGAATTTTCCCAAGATGACTCGCATTTGAGCAGATATTGTCGTATTAATGCTGGACCATTGTGGGATTCGTATCGATCATCGGCAGTTTTGTCTCGATTGCGTTTTATTCTTCGAGCAGGCTGAACAGACCTCTACATAGGCTCCGTCCGGGCATAGTGCGGTAGCAATTCGCCTTCGGTTCCCATCCAGAAAAATTCGGCGAATGTTCTTCAGTCACTATCTTTCGGTCGTTCCTGATTGATTTGCTAAAGGAAATCAGATTGGTCAAACCGCATGCTGGTACATGCAGTGATTCGATTTCCTCCACTCGATCATCCCCTTCTGGCAGGAGAACTTTGACCTTCACAATCCCTTTTCCAGTAGGAACGACAAATCGATTGTCTTCTACCCGGACTGGATGGACACTAGAAAATCAGTGCCGTTGTCCCATCATACTACTCGTCGCCTCAAAATCAGAAATCTGCCTTGACTCGGCACCCGTTAACAGCCGTCTCATTGTATTTAGATTCGGCCCCAGCCGCGGATTGTGTATTTCCTTAACGCGAACGAAATTTCGCCGGCAAATTGTCGGGATTTGGCCCAACAGGACGCACTGATATGGCCCATCTTGCTACAATTTTCACATACTGTAGTGACAGCTCGCGCCCACTCGATTCCCTACGTCCTGGTACCTGGCAGTCGGCAAACGCTCCAATCAGCCGTGTTTCCAACTCAATAATCAACAAAGTCCTGATTCGCTGCTCTAAAGGCTCAGCGATAGCCATGACTTCAGAACCCGTACAATGCAATATCGTTGCAATCTGGTCTGTAAGCTTAGTGGAAAGTCAGTAGTTGTCAATTGCTGCGCTATCTGGCGTTTTCCTTGCCAAAATTCAGCCACATGGTTGGACACACGGCCATAAACCTCTTGTTTGAATATAACCTGTGGCCAACGAGATGATGTTTTTCCCATACATGGTCTTCAAGTGTTTCCACACAGGCCGACCGTCCTGTGCTCCTTTGCCGCGAATTTCACTTTCTGGAACATGGCTGCCTGGGATGAGAAATATGGGTTTTGCCTTCCAGTTTCGGGAGGTCTTAAGCCAAAATGGCGACAGTAATATCAGCGGCAAACAGGTTTGCTTGAAGATCTCCCGACCATTATTTTTCATGGTCTGGTAGTAACCAAAGCAGCAGAAGCAAATGGATCCTAAGACCCTTTGATGCCAAAAAACGCCCAAGGATGAACCCGACAATGAATTTGAGAAAGCGCCAGGTATGTTTCCGCCCCTTTTTCCTTACCAAGTTGAACACATTCATAATACCGACATTCTCATTAGGTCACTTGTTTCCATTGTTGAATTTCAACTTGCCGATCAGTGGAACAGATTGGGAGATGCATGAGCGGAAACGCGATGAGAAGACCAAAACTTCAGGCGCTATTACGCCAGGTGACTATGATGGATACCTTGTAAGGAGAAATTATCAAAATTCCCTCTATTTTCCAACAATGGTTTCCAATTTGAATGCGACACTAGATAGATATGATTCAACAACGGCATAATACACAAGTTGTTGTGTTTATTATCAGTAGTCGGAATTAAGGTGAGAGAATAGGCAATATCGATCAGTTATAAGTGTTGATCGATGGCGGCAATCACCCATCGTAATGACCCCATTAACGCAGCACTGGACAGCACCATGGCCGTGAACTGTGGGCCTGAACCCATTCGCGACCTGGCTTCAGGGCCAACCTCGGTGACGGTTAGAAACGCCATAGCACCAGCTGCGACACCCAAACCCAATGGTAGGAGGACTGATAACATACAAAACCTAATCAAAAACCAAAAACCTTGGATCTCCAGAGGAGTAAGCATGAAAAGCCAAAAACTTGAACTCGGATTTCCGAATCCCGTTCGACAAGGTCACTTGTCGAAATTCAAAACTACCTCGATTCTTTAACCACAACTAAACGATTCGAAGAGAATAACATTGCAACTCAAGAGATATTCGAGACTTTACCAATTGAATGGGGTTTATATCTACCTGAAAGGTCCTGCACGAGAAGAAAGGATGGTAGGGCAACGAGGGGCTGAGGCATGGATGACAGAATGGCGTAGAATATTGCTCGAGCAGGCGTTGTGCCGCGAGACACCATGATCAGGCCAATGATGCTCCCTTCAGCTATATTGTGCAGACCGATAGCGATAGCAATAAAACGGCCCAGGCCAGCTGCTGCCTGGTCTGAAAAAGATACCCCAATCCCCATACCTGTGACATTAAAAGTAACGACGTGGAGAATCAGAATCAGTTTTGCGACACAACAAAATAGGTCAAGGAGAAGGAAGGTAGAAAAGTAACACCCAATAAAAAAATAAAACATACTGTAAACAAATTCCTGTGGGGCATCTCAAACTGCCGATTGTTACAAGGGACACTAAGCAGCATGTCAAAATGACAGAAACTTGATAGCTGCAAACAGTAACTGAAAGGCAACATTTATGACAAACATTATACCTTCGGCAACCGAATGTAGAGTCATTACCGATAAAACAAGCAGGATGCGACGCCTATCAGCACCTTGCAAATCCACTGCCAAACAAGATGGCATCACAAATTGAACCCACAATGTCAAGTGCAGTCTTATACCAACGGACAGGTGAAGGATGGCATTCAGAGCAGCGACGGTAGCCATTCCAATCAGGACGCCAGCTACACACAAGACAGATGCCCAGCCTACGTTGCACTGCAATCCTTCAATAAACATATCTGAAAGGTGAAACATAGCAATCAATCACGAGTATTGAGCTGAAATTCGGAGAACGAAATCCGAATAAGTTTCCAATGAATCATAATTTTATCGATAATTGAACAAAACATGATCAGTCAAAGTGAATATCAACGGGATGAAGGCCGATGGGGACATTGCAGCTTACCGACGCTGGCAATGGACATGGCACCAGTGGTTACCGCGCCAGTAACGCCATAAGCGCCAGATGTCATGGCGGGAAACAGAAGAAGCGGCAAGCAACCGAGACCCGAGGCCAAAGCCCCGGTCATCGTGTACACCAGAACCGAAAAAGCTATAGGCATACGACGCCAATATGACATCACGTCCGGTAAAATGAGCTGGATCGCCACGGCTGACGCTATCGAAACGCTCATCATCGTTACAACAATCGCAATCGACGGCAGTGACGAGTTGCCGATTCGGGTTTTTCTGCAGCAACAGTTTACAAATTCAGCAACTTGCCATAGTTATAAGAACGTTGATTATCTAGTAAACGTTAAGATAAACTCATTTGTCAAAAAGTCATCATTGGGTTAATTTGTAAGATATGAAAATGGCGAATACAAAATGCCATGGTATGTATAGGCCAATATTTCGCTGCAATCGCACCTGGGTAAAGTCATGTCCTCACGTTGAGGCTGATTCAAAAGTTTATCCCTGTACAGAAGAAATAAAGAATTTGCATGGTAAATGGTGAGAATATAACTTGTCTAGTATTCTAATTGATCGCCCATCTGGCCTAAACAAAGTTAAGATGGGCCATCAATATGATGGACGGAGCACGTACGGAACCATTGAGGACGCATGATCATGATGTAGGGCTCTGCCTTGGCCACACATGACTTGATTTTTGAAGCAAAATGATACGGCAGCCAATGGCGTTCTACACATGTTACTATGCAACCGAAAATCTCAGATATTTTGAATAGATATTATGGATGTATATCGAAAGCTCAATACGCGCTGAATGATCAATTGTCAAATCACACAAACAGCATGTTTCAATCGAACGGATCGAGTCAGCAAAATCAATCATTGAGCATTACGGTACATGTTGGATGGTAATATTGGCTGAATCAAGGGAAAGCAAATGGGTGATGATCGTGGAGCCTAACTTAATGACCCAGTTTATGGTACTGAGGCCATTTTTTATGAGATCTTAACATCGAAACTGAGGGAAGCGGAAAATTACAATTCTGCACAATTTGCAACATATAAAAACACAAATTAACGTTTTCATTGTAAAGAAAAAAGTGCTCTTAAGTACACTAGACCGAAGAGTAAGATTAGAAACACCTCTTTCACCGGATAATAACGACAGGTGCGTTAGGAGAGGTGATTCGTGCGTTTCCCAATCAAGGAGATGTGAATGTTTGAAACACTGTTTATTCTTTTAAAGAAGACTTTATTAACCACTTAGCAATATACACTTGCCACCGAGTCATAGAGTTGGTTTTTGACGAGGCGCCTTCCAGACGTGGTATTTACCTGTATTTACATACTGTATATCGGTGCTTCGATAGTCGTGATGGGTACTGAGTTTAACGATGTTGATATTTTTGTTGTTGACAGAACCTTGATACAATCGTTGCGTACTGGTTTTTCGAGCTTCGATGCAGAATAATCTCTATCGGTCAAAGAGATAGGTCAATCAGCTCGTAATGACCTAGTAAGAAATTCCGCGATGCCGGCATATTTATATTTTATTGAATTGCCGCGCAGCTTTAAAACAGAACGGCCGATAAAGCATAGTCATAGCTGAACACTAACATGGGAGCGTGTTCTACCAAGAATTGCATGCCCTCAGATTCGCCGCATGATAGCAAACAACCCTTGGAGGGGCCTTCAATGCGAGATATCATGGCGAACGCAAATGCTGGTTCAGGCGGCCAGCAAGTGAACACAGAACAATCAGTGGAAGATATGGTAACTGTGCCAGAGGGATCTCTCACAACCAATCTAAGGGGGAAGCCTTTGGTCGTTTCCGTAGCAGGCAACAACGACGCTGTTGATGGTTCCACTACCAATGCCAGGACTTTAGCCACTGATATATCGCCCAGACCAGATGACGTTACGTCCAGCGCCAGCGTAATCGTTGAGCCAATAACAGACAACGCCACGGACGGTATTTTTAATAATGAAGTTAAGGTCGGCGGCCCTGGGATTGTAGCAGAAAGTATTGCAGCTGCTGCCGGTGGTGACCGTCCGATTGCGTTCGAACCGGGTCATTCAAAACCAGAAAGCTATCTGGAAAAGGAGGGCTGTCTAATGCCGCGCGGTCAATTCAGGAGCCCAGTTCCATCAGGATTTGCATAGCCGAAGTTCAATAAACCCAAGAAAATGGAATTTTGGTCACAAGTCGCATCTATTTTAGAGTTAGAAGACCAAGTTGTACCTTCGATTCCTTCGAAAGACCTGCAAAAAGTCGAATACTCTTAGTGAAAGCGACGGTAGAGAAAATATGTGATAAAAAGAGATATCATTTAAAGAGTGCGAATATCAATCAATATCCTTGGTTGGGTGAATTGCTGGGAGATCTTGCGCTTTGATGTTGAAACATCGGTTTTTCGACGAGGTTGTTCGCGAGAAACGAGACGCCGTCAGGTTTAGTTGGCGACATCATCGGCGATTTCGGCGACAGCGGATATGGCGTCCATTGATTGGAGGCAAGACTTGGCGTTATCTGCGATGACGCAAAAGTTTCAGCTGGGGTTGATTCGTCTATTACCATTTCGTCATCTAGCGGTTGTTCAAACGCTGCCGAAAGATATTTCTTCCAGGAATCAACTGTAATCTGTTCCGATAACAAAACGACCAGTCTAGATTCGGTTGGCTGACGAACTTGAAATACACCTGAGACACAGGACTCACCGACAAATTATATACAAAACACCGTTGGGTTTTTACGCTTTGCACAAAAACAACATTGGGGTTGTTGTATCAAAGCAATTTTTGACAGAGGAAGCCACCATAGACATGCTCCAGATAAAAAGCGGGTGAAGTCAAAAGTTTATATGCATGTCAGAACTCAAAGTTAAATTCAGTAATCGGAGCGTTGAAAAATCCTGATTAGAATAGTTACGCGAACAACACAAAAGTGAAAACTGGACAGAAAAACTTCCCAGATATGTCACAACAAAAACAACAGTTAGAAATGCGCCTGCTAACAACGACCGAACTCTTAAGCAGATGGGAAATCAAAATAACAACAAATCTGCGAAATACATTCATTGCCGAAAGATCAACGACAACTAGAAACGACACATGAATCACATGATTGATTAATTTGAGTCACAAACCATCTAAATACATGAAGAGAGCTCGAATTTTGGCGAACACCGGCTCTGAGCCATCGAGTTGGAGAAGAACTGGACCCTCTCCCCATCGTGATATAGCCTGCTTAATGGCCTGGAAAAGGGCTGGGTCGCAGGCCTGACAACAATCAGATCGGTATTTTATCAAAAAATGGTTAAATGAAGCTCTACATAACTCTTATCGCAGCAGTTAACTATGAGTTAATGATGAAAAGGCACATGTATGATAGACACATGCAGAGAAAATCTTCATACTAGACCAATTGATAGAGTTTGGCAACAGCATATATATGCGACGTTATGAAAACAATCGCGAAAAACATCGAAAACTAGTGATTATTTCATCAGCGGAACTAAAGTTATTTATGGATGGAAAAGCTAAACGATGCGGTTGTAGATGAAAACTTTGGAAGGATAATAGCAAGAGCGCGTATTGTTAAGAGGCAGTATGAAAAAAACACTCATTCTCTTATCATGTTCAAGAGATCCGTCTAAATCGAGCGGAAATAACTTGACATATCAAATGGAGCGCAGAGTGCCGGGACTGACATGTAATAATCGACATTTACTGCGAAGACGTTCAGTTGTGCTCATAAGAAACAGGTCAGCCGATAATTCCCAGCTGTTTATCAGAGCCGATGCAAGTAATTGCCGTTCTGGCGACCTGGCGACACCAAAAACGGTATTGACAGCATGACCTGTTTCATTGACTAAACGGCAGAAATTAGCCTCATCTAACTGCATCAAATGTGCCATGAGCTGGGAGTGATCAGACGGTAGGCCGAAGCGCAGGGAAATTAGGCTCGGCCGTCTTGCCCTTTGCCAGTCAACCACAAACGCCATGAATTTGACGGAATACTGCACCACTGCTAATCGGCAAAAGCTTAACGGTCGAGCCAAGATTTCAGGGACAAGTCAATTGAGAAGGTTGAGGGAGTCTGCTATGGCACGCGCGTTGAAACAACTGTAGGTGACAACACTGCAACAATCCGGTTCATTTTAAAGAGTTTAGCACTATTTCGCAAAAACCGAAGTTCCATTGACAACCTTCATTTAAGTGGCAGATCATAATTATCAACCTGATGTTTAATGAATGTTGTAAAAAGCATAACCGTGCTTTTGTAATACACAGCAATTGTAGGGAAACGATACGTACAATATTGATAAACAGAATTTAAAGCCAACTGCGAATAATGATAGCGGTACTGGGTGGAAGATTATCGAGGGTTAGGTACATGAATGGTGGTGTGAACTGCCAAGTTCTCATTATATTCTGCCTTGTCTCTTTATCGAATCCGACTTCTCCAGCCATATACCACTCGGTAAACTGCACTTTCCCGTCTAGAACGCTTCCCCATAAATTCAGCTTTCTCTGTACGTCGGACACAATGCTCCTCTCGTTGAAACCATCAGCGTTGAAAGCACTGAACAAGCGCTTGAGTCTACGAGTGTCATCTCGCTCCGTAAAGCATTGCTCAATCTTTGCCTTAGAAAGGACAATCAAATGCCGGGGGCGAATCATCATGTCTCCATGTTCCAGCTTGGCGCGGAATGCATTTCGATCCGACCACAGACGGAAAGAGCGAGCAAGTGCCTTGCATTCTGACGGCATTAACCCATCGATTAAGACAACGGGCTGTCCACTGTATCCATACCAGCTCTCAGAGGTGTCTTTCCTGTAGACATCATCGTTCTGGAACGATTTCACAAGAACTTCCGCGTCAAAGTCACCAGATATCCATATATTTTGTAGAGTGGCCAAGGGTGGCAGCACAATGGATTTGCGAGAGTTCACATAAATTTTCTTGAATCCGTGAGAAAACTTGAGGAAAGCCACCTCGTCAATGTCATGAAAACGGTTTTCGGCTGCCGCTTTCTCCCAAGCTGGCCATTTCTCGTCTTCCGTGACTGAATAATCATTTCTAGCTCGCGAGGGAGGAACGCCAACTATTTGCCATGAAGTTACATTGTCTTTGGTTAAATCGGCCATCACTTCGGGCCAAGGTGCTCGTAAAATGATGGATTCAATATCGAACGGGTAAAACTGGTTCACGAGTGTCTGTTTCGCTTTTCGCTCTCGAAATTTAGCAAAAGCGCGAATCTGAGGACGGTTTGTTTTCAGGTTAATTTCCCTGATTAGGAGCAGAAATTCTGTGTTGATATCTGCGAATCTAAATTCCTGCTCTCGCACCGAGCGCCAGTCGTCGGCTTCATCAGGTCCTGCAGCTACAGTTTCAGGTCGCAATGTTATAGCCCACAGGCGCGCATCCAGATTTCCGTCCGGCAAACGAGGCCGATAATGATCTAAAGCCAATCCAACTGCCGGCAAAGTCCCTGGCACAATTCCAGTGGTATGTTTTGTCAGCCTAAAAGTCATTATAACCGGGGTCACCCCATCGGTAATAACATTAGTCATTCCTGGCCGTACCATGTTCGTTCAAGATTACAATATGATTTTTTAAAAATCTGCGAGACTCCGCGGATTTCATTGAACCAAAGTCTGGCTTTACGAAAAACTGCGCAAATCGCAAGGCAATTTGTTGCGGACCTGAATAGTACTGTACTAAGTACTTACTGTACTCTATAAATAAATAATGAGTCCCCTGATTTTAGTGTGTACACACTCATTACACACACAGAGGCCGCGCACAATTACACACTCAAATCTATTTTTGCTACTGCATATAGAG
>OUQQ01000149.1:40109-72135 GCA_900404475.1 Spongospora subterranea | reverse complement strand
CGATGCATGGTAGAAATTTTGAAAATCAATGGAGGAAACCACTACAAGCTCCCACATATGGGAAAGGCAACTCTTTTGAGAAAAGGAATACTTCCGGACTCGTTATTGTGCGATGTTGCCATACTAAATCAAGCAAATAAAAGCTTGACCTGAAAGAATCATAAAATGGGACTCTTATTTCCGAACAAAAAATAAATGTGCGTGGGACTCTTATTTCCGAACGGAGGGAGTACCAAAAGAGTTTCCATTTTTACTACTGCACGAAAAAAAATACTCCTATCCATTTACGGACCTAAATGTGGATGACAATCTTCGGTATTTGAATTCGATATATTGGCCACTAGATCGGATTCAACATCTGCTACTGCTTTCGATATCGGAGGGAAAACAGTGATTAAAGGTAAAGGAATTGGCAACGCCGTTCCTTCCAGAACCGAATTGGATTTCGGACGGGGTCTTACAGGCAATCATTGATGGTTGTCAAAATTAACGCGGTCCAATTCAACATATCACAACGTTGACGTCCGTCCCGTGTTTTAGAGTACTTTTCCCCCAAGAAACGAATGACGTTCTAGGACACAACAAGAAAAAAATCGCCTGTTTCAATACAGAAAAAATTGGAAAACAAAACAATATTGAACATGTGAAAAGTTCACTACACTCAAAGACAATATTCTGAATACAGTGCCCTTTATACAGGATCAATGAATGATAAATATTGGAGTATTTCAGGCTGACAGATACAACCGTTGCCATTAACCTGTCGTCAACTGTGTGGAGATACCCGAGGGAACAAACATACGACCTTGACCAGTAACTCTGGGTATCTCTGAAAGCAATGAGAACCCGCCTTTCTGCGACGAAAGGCATCAACGGCGTGCGTTCGACGATGTTGGTGAGCATTGAAGATCCAGCCAAGTAAACAGGATGCCTTATAGCGATTGATAGTTGCCATCGACCTGGTGTCTATGCAGAGTTGTCGAAACGGCGACTGATGAACGGCACAAGCCGATTCAATAGAAAAAACTGAGAAATGAAGGTCTGGCCGGGAAATTTTGGTTCAAAATTGACGGCATGCGATGAACGCCATCCTGCTTTGTCAGTCAATATCAGCACGGTTTGTACATCTATATTGGCGCGATTGCTGTCTGACCAATACTATAGCAAAACTACCCCAATTTGGACAAGACCGGATTACCGGCCGGAACCGTATACAAAAACGACACAAATTTCGTTTATCAAATTTAATAGAACCTTCGCCTCGCTCGCGGCGACCTCAGCCGATAGAGGTTGGATGGATACGGTCCTGAGCACAGTTCAACACAAGAACGAAAAAGAGGAACGTCGTCCTAAAACAAAGAGGGCGTCGTAAATCTCGATAAAAACGATTCAAATCCAACGATATGGACACTTTTTGAGAATATTGAAACACGACATGGGGATATAACAGCTCCTAATGCCCTAAGCGTCAATGATAAATTCTCCAACGAGCCACATTGTCAATAATCTGAGGACAGAACGGCAAAATCCAAATCAAGGGCAACTTCTGGAATCAATACGTGTAAAACTGCTTTTGAGCGGTGAACGCGCCGTTAGGCCATCGACAGCGCCATATTGCAGCAACAGTTGGCACCTCTCCCTGAAACAAGCTCAGGCTCCACACAATTGGATTTCGTGCGAGGTCTTACTCGCTTCCATTGAGTCTCGCCAACATTAACGAGGTCCGACCATACTCGTCACGAGCGTTGACGTCCGACCCGTGTTTCAAAAGCAACTCGATCCAATCATCCCTGATCACAGTTTGAGCACAGATAGGAAATGATAAAACGACGGTTTAGAACGAAAAACCCGCCTGTGACAACTACAGAAAACTAATCGAAAACCAGCAATATTGGCCAGGCGAAAAATCAAAACGCGACATTCTGAATGACAGTGCCGAATAAACAAGATAAATGATCGACGACAAATGCCTCAGGCTGAGGAATACAACAGCTGCCAAAAAACCTGTTGACCAATTTTCCAAACAATTCTGTTAAGACAGTAATGTGGAGACTCCCAACAGGCAATAACACGAAAACTCTGATTATCATTGACAATGAATACCTGTTTTTCAGCGACGCCAACACCAACGCGGTATTGCCAAATACGTCGGTACCTTTAACATTTGCCCCATATTTCAGCAACATTTTCCCAATTTCCACACTGAACAAGCTCAGGCTCCACAGACTGGATTTCGGGCGGGGTCTTACTCGCAATCGAACAGTACTGCCAATTGTAAAGCGGGCCAACCAACCAGTTCAGGATCGTTGACGTGCGCCCCATTTTTCAAAAGCATTTCGATCCAATCACCCCTGACAACAGCTGAACACAGATACGGGAAAAAACCAATAACCTTTTCCAGAAAAAACAAACAACCGCCCCTGTTTCAATCCAGAAAACTTGAAACCCGACCCATATTGACCATGTCGAAGGGCGAAAATATCAAAATACGATATTCTGAATACCAAGTGGCAATAAAACAGAATCATTATACGATAAACATGATTCAGAGGGAGGGATAAAACAGTTGCCAATAACCTGGCGCCAATTATGAGTGTTCTGCAACATATCCATTGACAAAAATGTGAAGAGACAGGGATGCGGGATCGAGAGCAAATCGGAAACCGCATGTTCTCATCGGTGACGTGTGTTTAGAGAAGAACTATATTCAATCAATACCTGCCACGCTCCCAAGCGAAATTCAACGTTGTTTGCCGATAGCGATCGGGCACATTGACATCTGCCCCATATTGCAACAAACGTAGACCAAGCTTCACACTGAAAAAGCTCAGGATCCACAGAGCTGGATTTCGGGCGGGTGTCTTACTGGCAATTATTACTGAGGGTCGCCCATGTTAACGCGGTCCAAGCATACTCGTCACGAGCGTTGACATCCGCCCCGTGTCGCAGGAGCATGTCGACACAATCAACCCTGATCACAGCTCAATCACAGCTACGGGCGAAGTGAGCGACTTTCTGAAAGCAACGAGACAAAAATCACAGGTTTCAACGCTGAAATCCTTGGAAAACCAAGCAATATTGAACATGTGGAGAGATCAAGACACCAAAACGACAATCTGAATACCAGTGCCAATCAAACACAATTAATGATCATAAAATCAATTATTTCAGGACGATAGATGTTGGAATTGATCTGTCGTCAGTGGATTGATTTTTTGAAACAATTTCATAAATGGGCGATGTCGAGCCACTCCAGGGCAGACACAGATACGATATTGACAAGTAAACTCTGGTGATCATTGACCGCAAAGGAAAATGCAGTGAGTACCTGCCCTTCACAGACGAATACATCAACGGCGTCATGTTATATGTGTCGGCATCATTGATGTCTGCCCCATATTTCACCAGAAGTTCCCCAACCTCCACACTGGACGAGCTCAGACTTTACAGGACGGGATTCGGGGCTGAATCTTACTCGCAATCGGAACTTACTGCTGTGATCAACGCGCCGTTGAGATTCTTTTTGTCTCGAACAGGGCCTCCTCGATCAATCAAAATCTGTATGACCTCGACTCTGATAATAACAAAGGTTGGCAACAATTCGAAGGCTAGAACCGATGAAAAACTTTTGGTCCTCTATTCATCGCGACGCAAACGTTGACATTCGGAAATTGCAGAACAGACAATAGCGAAGATGACTGAGAAAAGGATTGAAACGACCGTAAATGTAATTCATCATGGAGACAATGTTGTATATCGACAATGAGATATTTTGTGTCTTACGGCTCGAGGTTTCGTATTGCGAGAAGAAGTCCATCTTTCCTGTAAAACTTCGCACGAAAGCGGAACACAATGGCGAATTCGGAGGAAAACTCATCGATGAACGAGCGGTCGACCGGCCACAGACGAACAAACTGGAAAACTTCTACCAGGACGTTGCTGGGCAGACGTCGCCATAGTGCCCGATTACGAACGCCTGTGTCAAGTTGAACCATTGGTTGATGGTAATAGATTGTGGCGCTACAACCTCCGACCCTAGAGCAATGTTCCGATTCAGTGAACCAATGGTCGCGTACGGTGGCCGGGAACCAGGGACGTTGATTGGTAATTCATCATTCTACGGTCGGATCCCACATTTGACGATGAAACTCTTCATGTGATTTACCATTTTCATCGGTGTTCGATTATTACCTAGTAGTAGTGAACTAGCGCGACAAAAGTGACAGGTCATGAAGTGAGGAAAGTGTCACCAGGGTGGACAACGAAAACAGTCAAGAAAACGCCACCACCTGTTTATAACGGAAGTTCAAACGAGGCGGAACTGGCTTTATAGCACCTAAGAGTCAAATATTATCACGCCATTTAAAACTCCCATCCAGTAACTTGGCGATTGCTTATTCAGCCAGATAAATGGGATTATATCGAACATGGACGTGTCAATTGAGCCAATAGACGAGATGGTGTTGAAGTGGATTAATACACTCCAGATATTGGCGATTCTGTTTGTTGAATGGTTGACGTCAGGAACAGCATCAACTTGGCATTGCAGAACGCAAGAGAAGCTGGATCGACTCATGTTTGGTTTGATTGCTTTCTTCATTTGTACATACCGATCATGATGTGTTTCTAATGAAAATGGGACCAGGCGCCTGAAAGTGTGATTCCATACAATACTCGGCTGACGAATAATGCCAATCTTGGTAATCGCGATTTGCTCTTGACCAAACTGGGTTTCTCACGGCAGTGCACTGATGCGCTTTTTGAAAACGTGTCCGGCAGACAATCGTGAAGTGGGTTTTTGATTGAAATACTTCAATTGCCATGATTTCACAGTCGTTGCCATACATATACTGTAGATGATCACGATCAGGTGTTTTTCAAATTATATTCCGTTTCGTTGGACAGGATGCCAATCTCTTTGGTCCCAAATCAAACAATAATCTGACACGAACGAGAACAATGGAAAGTTCCTAATGGTGGTCAAAATGTGTACGACATCACGCTCGCAAGACACCGTGTGGCCAATTTTGCCAATCAACGCAAGAGCCTGATGAGGAATTAGTATGACAAAACTGTCATTTCATGATTGCTCGAACTGACTGAAAAAAAAAACAATTTTGGAATACAAGTGCATGGCCCAAAATCGATCTCTTCAATCAACAAATTTTCTGAATGAACCGACCCCTTTTGAGGTGGCAAATATTAAATCCTCCACTCACGTGAGAGAATAGCTCGTTGTTCTTCTCAGGCTTTTTGACGAACGATGTCGCCATCTTCCATGGGATTGCACCAATTCCCGGGGTCCACGGTAAATTACAGGGAGGGGGTCCCATAATACCCAAAAACACCTCACATGATATATGAGGATGAGACGGCGCTTGTCGTCACCAACTATTAACGTGGCCGCATACCAGTCCTTTTGTCTCGCAATGTCAGAAGGATCAAATGGCCTGGCTCGTGATCAAATTTATCTGCCGTTTTCTTGACGCATCCGATAATGGTGTTGCCATTTGTTCTGGGTAGAGACATATGTAAATCAAAACGAATTTTAAGAGCTTCTCCTGATCTGTTGTGAGGCGGTTTCCGTGGAGTATTGCCGGAACAGCTCTTCTGAAAAATCGACAGCTGACCTATTCTGAGTACAAACGAAATCAACTTCTTTTCAATACCCAATTGTGAGCTAGGGTAGAAGATCAACATGACTTAGCTGAAGCCAACTATGCAGAGTGATTTCCTCGCATCGCCGAAGTTCTCGACGATATACTTTCTGTGAATGCATCGAGCATCGTGATCTTCCGGTATTGTAACTAAGTATCAAAACATGCCATTCGATTATCATGATTTGGACTTTAAAGCTCAAAATCGTGACAAGCACATATCCGATGGAGGTCAAAACATGTTTTTTAGTGAACAACTCCACCGGCCATCATTAAAAGCAGTGCGTCAATTGTATCGGTCTACAACATTGTAATGTCGCTGGAGCAACTGGCTGAAGTTGCTCCAGCGACATGTGAAAATTCCCATTGTGTCTATATTCGCCGCCTTTCATGATGTAATCTCAAGGCATAGAATGCGACTTGGAAACTTCTTGAAGTTTGCGGCGCACACCGAAGAGAAAGATCGACCCTGATTACGACTTACGAGGGTGATATTATGACACAGAGTCTACTTATGGATCCATCACAAAACGTATATCTTTTCCATTGCTTGGCAGGTTCGCCGTCCATGTCATCCTACGACTTCTTTATAAAACTCGGCGTTGCCACAAATGTTGCCAAAGCCATGTCATCCTACGAATTCTTTGTAAAACTCGGCGTTGCCACAAACGTTGCCAAAGCCAAGTCATCCTACGACTTCTTTATAAAACTCGGCCTTGCCACAAATGTTGCCAAAGCCATGTCATCGTTCGACTTCTTTACATAACTCGGCGCGTTGGCACAGGTTGTCACGCTTGTGGTAGAGAAGGATCAGAGACTAATGGTTGTGTGACCGGTCGGGGGTTCGGAGTGAGTGAAGTGAGAGTCTGATCAAGACCCAACCTCTACCCCCAACCAGGTAGTTGTCAGTGAAAGGGGTAGTAGTTGACGGAGTGCGTGGAGTAAGAGATTACAATCAAGTCACTTTCGGGAATCATTTGCAATGGGCGATGCTGATCCGGCTCCCGCCACCGCTCCCGCCCCTGACCTGAATACCGGCCACAAAAGGAAGGGAGATGCAGAACAAGGGACGGGCCAGAAGAGAAGATGGGCGAGAAAGCAGGCTGAAGCCTTGCCCACCAATAAATACCAACGGGCGGAAAGTCAGCAGGGAGAATATAACATTTGGTATCATCGATATCTGGGAGACCAGGTATGTTTTTGACAATTGTTTTCCGTTTAGTTTATGAATAATTCTTTGATTAGGATCACGTTCGTGAGCGTGCTCAAACCCGTTGCGTTCCTGAGCGCGATTCTGGCTTAACACGGGCGGATGAAACACGACCTGATACTTATGTCTGCCTGTACTTTGCGAAAGGCAACTGTGTCCAAGGGGCTAAATGCAATTATCTCCATAGAGTCCCAACCCCAGGTTCCAACTTGTATTTTCATGCACTTATCTCGGGTTAACACCATCTAATAGAGGATAATGATCGTCTCGATATGGTTCATGATGTTTTCGGGAGGAAACGACATCAAACCGATCGTGAAGATATGGGGGGTGTCGGATGCTTCTCGAAAGAATGTAAAACAATCTACATCGGCAATATTCCTATCGGTTAATATTTCATGTATCGCATATCACATCGATTATCTGAACGATACAACCTCAGAAAATATGCAAACCACGTATAAACTTTTAGCAAAACACTTTGGCGTCTTTGGTCCTGTTGAACAAATCAATGTTAAACCCAAGCATGGATGCTGTTTCGTGCGGTATCTATACCGTGCTAATGCGGAATTTGCTAAAGTAAATTATAATATGTAATTGTTTGCCGCTTTGATTTGAGATGTTGCGGATTCCCTCAGGTTGCCATGGCTGAACAAAGCCTCGATGGGGAAGAGCAGCTAAACATAAGATGGGCCTATGAAGATCCTAATCCGCGAGTCATCAAACAGGTTTGTTCTCAAATTTGCTATGGGGGTTTATCTCAAAAGCTGATTCTAGGTGCAAAATGAAAAAGAACAACGAGTAGTTGATGCGTTACGCAAAGCTGGCTACTCTCAGGAGATGGCACGATATAATGCCCCTTCTTCGTATCGTCCGCCTGAACAGGTTTCATCTGGGAATCGTTTAGTTGATCCTAATGCGTATCCGGATACATCGAATCAGTTTTCCAATGCATCTGGAGTGGATCGGTTTACACCTATGACTCCAGAGATGTACATGGCGCAAAGCGCTGGCAATCAGGTTCCATCTGTATCTGGGTCTGATCAGTTTACACCGATGACCCCAGAAATGTATATGGCGCAATCATGGCAAGTCGCTGGTATTTACAACCAATACCCAGCGGCTTCCGGAGGTGCCAGTACGTACGCGGCTCAGAATGTACAAAGCGCAGGCCAATATTCTGCAACGTCAGGGACTGATCGATTCACGCCGATGACTCCCGATATGTATATGGCTCATCTCAGGCAAAACGACAGTGCCAATCACCCTCCAGCTCAATCAGGAGTGGATAAATTTACGCCAATGACTCCCGAAATGTATTTAGCTCAAACTGATCAACCCTCTCGAGGCAACAGTCAATATTCAGCTGCACCTCGGCGCAATGTCAATCAACGTCGTTAAGTAATACAGCCTTTATTGCTACATTATACATTTTTAGCATCTATCTTGGCAGGTTCCGGAGAATTGTCGACGAACCCGAGAATATCCAAAAGCTCTTTTTGCTCTTCAAGAGCCTGAGCATATAGCATTGCAAGTCCTTCACGAGCGCGAACATTCATTGGCTCGTATTTCAGGCCGACAGCTGCCATTTCGTGTTGCGCTAGTTTCAACACCCGCGAAATCAACCTTAATTGTTCTTTAGAACCAAAAAGGATAGCACGAATTCTAGACAGGGCATGACGAAATCCACCCAAGCCCAAGCTGAATTCTGTCAATTCTCCAAGAATTTCTCGGGTTTTCAACGCTTTAACGATCGAATGTCCTGTTACAGCAACACCAAGAGCCGTTGTAGTGACAACTCCAGCTGCAGGAAGAGATGACCCGATCGTCGCGACGGTAATAGCTGCTGCCCCTGCCACCAACACGCCAGCTTTCAGTTGCTTTTTACGGTAACTTTTTACTATCGCGCTTCGTTCAGTTTGCACCATTTCAAATTTGATTTGGACCTCCCGGATCTTATTAAGAACTACGTCGAACTTCATTGATATATCTCCATAATTTGCCGATACAACAGCAACAAGTTCATCTGCCGCTTTGAAATTTCCATTTGATGCATGATTGCTTGCGCGTGCGATCATCGACTTGGCAGTCATGATAACTTCAAACCCTGACGACAAGATAGAAGACATTTCTTGGGCTGCCTCTGATGCACTTGAATGCAAATTATCGGTAGATTGCACTAAATGAACAATCTCGCTGTCTGATATTGCTCTTAGACCTTGGAACTGCAGCGGAGGCAAACGAAACGCATTGTTTCGCAATACTGATAAAGCGTGTGCTCGGTCTTCAGTCTTCAGCGGTTCTTGTTGATATTCGATCGATGTCAAAATTTCTTCTTCATACTGAATAGAAATATCAACCCCTTTGCAAAGTAAATCAAAATCCGTCGCAAGCTGGCGCCTTAGCCTGGACACCGTTTCGAAATGTTCTGAACTTTTAAAAAATAAATTCGTTGAAGTTGACTGAGCATTGAAGAAGTCTTCAAATTTGAAATTGATTGGATTTCGAATGAACGAATCCTTCATGCGAGTGATCGTATCCCAGGTGATTTTCATGTTGTCCAGGGTTGACAACATTGTTTGGTAAACCAGCATGAACGCGATTATTATCAAGATGGACTTCCAAATCGCTGTTTTCCAAGGGAAAAATATAAGACAAGAAAGAATAATCACTCCCAGCATTTGGTAATTTCCCATAACAAAATCGGAAAAGAACGAATCTCGAGTGTAAGACCCAGATTTTCCGTGCAAAGCTTGTTTTAAGACTTGCCAATCGTGAACAACTCGAGCTGAAAGATTGGTGATCGTTGAAATCTGAACGTGATGGATTTTTAAAAAGGCTGACAGCTTGGATGCTGCACTGCTCTGATATAATTTAGCGAATTCGGATTCGAAGTTCCTGTGTGTGCGGATTGATTGCCGGCTCAGTTCAGACACTTCTGACTATAAAACACGTTGATAAGAATTTGATGCAACATCTTTGTTGAAATTTCAACAGGTATAATCAAGTTGGCAGAAAAATTTCGATTACATAGAGTTCCGACGTCAATCGTCGAGCTTTGGGAGAAACAACGCATGTTGGGTCTGCATCGATGACCTTGACCACGTTGTCCAGTTGAATGTTAATCATACCGACCACTGAATTTAGCTCGTGATGGGTTGAGGCGATGGACGCCGACAGGTCGAGAATGGTCGACACCCCCAGATAGACCGGTAGGAGCGTCCATATGCAGATAGCAAATATCGCCCTCATGATTACTTCATGCTATACGTCACCTGTATATGGTCATCAGTCATCACCAATACCCCTTTCACCACCGATACCCTTTGGCGACAATTTTCCGGTCAAGTGATATATTTTCGCCTCAGTAACAGAAGGCCGAGGAGCTTTTCTACTGTAAAATCACTCTAAAAATGATCTGGCAATACAGCGGTATTGTGCGACACCTGTACGACTGTAACGTTTTAGAGTTGATCCACAGTGATAGAGTGTATATAAGGAATATACACACAAGTCAGGATCTGGTGGAAGAGCACCTGCTTCCGGCAATGCTGACCAACGACTTGTCAGAAATCGAACAAAATTTTGTGATCCTTTACCATGAGGGAAGAAACCAGACCATTTTTACTTGGTGTCGCCAACACGTTTTGCCAAAGAACTGTACACACGATAAATCACTACTCAAAACTGGGTTCCCTCAACGTCCGACATTGAATGTCGAGTCTGGACTGTGAGACATCGTTGGCCAGCTTCATATGGTGAAGATTCATCTCACAACCGGTGATACGAAATTAGCTACACCATGTTCAAGTCTACCAACCCTATCATACACATGCTGTCAGTTTAGATCAATTTCAAACGTTCAAAGCAGTTTCAGAACAAATGGTAGATTAGATTTGTGGTATTAAGCCCCTGCCTGAAGATGTAGAGATTTAACAGAAATAAAAAAAATGCCGTTTATCGAACACCCCTTTTTATTTTTGGAGCCGTTTTGTTAACTATGCAGGCAAATCAAGAGACGTTGAGTTGGTATGTAGGGTACCTAATTCAGTTGGTTGTAGATACCGTTCAAAGCAGATTAGGGATCAAGGTACCCATGGTAGTCGTCAATTCCTTGAAAAATGCAGCTGTCGATCGAAAACCGATCGAGAGTAGGCCCATAGTTGAAATACTGGTACGGCGTTCGATCCTACTCGACCTGAGCTTCTAACCACAAGCTTCGCCATTCCGCTATCAGTCGAAAAATGTTGACGATTGTTCGTTTTAGCTTGCCCCTGATCGTGGCATTTCTTGCTCTTGCCCACGCCAAAACCGGCGCTGGGCAGAACCTGGCCAACGCAGCAGCCCGGTTCAAAGTAGGTGGTGCAGGACAGAATCTCGCTCGTGGTGCTGGCCAGAATCTGGTGCATATTAAAAAACCAGAAGTTGTCCTTCTTAAGAACGGTGGTGCTGGACAAGGATTAAGCGTTAAAGGCGAGCTCCTGAACGCTGCCGGCTTTGTTCATGGATCCAAGGCCGAGAGCTTCGTCAAGTACGCCAAAGGCTTAAACGATGGCGACGATGACGAAGATGAGGCAGCAGAAGATTTCGAAGACGAAGAAGAGCCACAAGATGAAGACGATGATGAAGATGACGAGGAAGACGAGGGGGCATTTTTGAACAAGATGCACGGAGCCGGGCAACTGTTCGACAAGCGCGTGTTGGTAAAAGCTCGTGCTGTTGGTGGGGTCCTGGTAAATGCTGGAGGCATGAAGATCTAACCTGGGTTCATATCTCATGCTCGGATACGTTTTCTGATAAAGATGCCACAGTGACACTATTCAGTTCTGCCTTCTCACCTTTTTTTGGGTTCTTTGTGTTCCTCCTCCACACAAAGGGGACTTGTCGCCTGGCTTGTCTTTTCAATCCAATGTCAGTTCCCCAGTCGGAATGGCGGTTCGTGTTCCACACAAAATAATTTTCAGCATGATCACGTTGCCAATCGAACGAAACATCAGAAATAACGCCCACATCGTGTAATCCCATGCATCGATGGCAATCACATCAATAAAGTGTAGGAAACAGGTTAAATTCGCTGGATGGCGACATATCTTCAAGCAGGTCGAGGCTCGATACATTGCTGCGATTAAGCAGATTTGATCTTATCTTGCTGAAATTTCAGATTCGCTGATTAATTTGATCAAGTGTATCACTGTCGTCAGCGAATTACTGTCAGGATTCAGGGGGCAGCTAGACACACGCGTCTGCAAATCAAGGAACCTCAACATATCCAGAGTAAAAAGTAATCTGTGATTGCAGTGAATGAACCGCGGCCTTCATGCTGAAAGACTACGAGTGGGCGTCTTGGTTTTGATTGATCGCCTGGTCAAAGAGTTGCGGCGAATCAATAAGTAGTTGAAGGAGTACTGAGTTGTTTCTGCTCCCGTTGAGGAAATCGTCATTAGCCAGGAAAATCGAGTTCAGGTTGGACGTCAAGGTGACTATCAGCTATGATGATCTCTTGGCAAAATACAAAATAATCAACACGGCGAAATTACTCTTGCTGAACGGCGCGAAGATCAGGATCAGCATATGGCCACGGTCAAAGACTTTCTTTTGAGCAAAAATCAATTATCGTTGATGACGGTCACCTGTAATTTACTTGACGCCGACGCGCATTACTTGCTGAACGAAGTATTGAGCGAACATTGCTATTTGGCAACAGGCGGCCAACCGAACGTAGAAGTGATACAACGCTGCGTTTGGGAATCGACGTGCGCCACGAGATCTGAACGCCATCGCATCGACTTAAGCCGAAAGAATGTGGCGCGTGTGCGTTGAACCATCCACGAACCCGGGCCGTCTGGATTGCGCCCCATCAAAAACACGTCCTATAGATCCGGGCCCGGGTGATGGCAGACGGTCTTGCATTTCGAACGCCTGCGTTGCTACAGATTGGATTCAGGGTGAACACAACTTTGCCCGACTCCCGCAAGACTATGCGCTTGATCAACCAAGATTTGGTCAAAATAATCAGCTCGTAATCTGTATAAGCACCGAAGGGCATTGGGAAACCGGAGCCCCAACACTGGCGACATGATTGCATCTTGATACTCAGTACAGATATTTCGTATACGGTTGGCATTCTATGGCCACCGGCACGATCACCGCCTTCCAATTTCCTGAATAAATATGACTCTCTGTAGTCGTTGACGCCAAACAAATCCAACAGCGATATGGCAAACAGATCCGCTTCGACACAACAAAACAGGGTTGCCATGAGGTGGAAGTTTGCAGGAAGCGAATTGTCGGTCGCTAATCTTGGGCAAGGATGCGTTGTGCCATAACAACCTTGGTTGAGTTCAAGCTTTGAGATATATCCAGTGCTGTTGTATATTGGGGGCGGGAATGTTTCGCGGGAGTCATCTGGGGAGGAGGCGGTGACGATCTCGTGTTGCGTTGTAAATACGAACCCGTACCGATCTGCGACATCGCTTGGCAATGCCCGAGACACCCGATTATATGTTGGCAACTGCTGCTAGCCCGGCATGCAGACTAATCCGACAAAAGCGAGACCTACTATCGGCGTCGAATAATCATATTCCGCTATTCGGCGAGCCACTCTTCCCATCCAAGATCCAACCGACCAAAAAGACAGAAGCGTTTGTATCGTCGACAAAAAAGACTGAAATGTATGTGTTTATCAACGTCCATGACAGTACTTCGGTTTGGCGTACCATATATGGTAGTGAACCTACACAGCTAGGGAGTTCCAAACCCAGCACAGCTGTTTTGCCAACCGAAACCCCCTTTCTACTGTTGACACAAAATGGCGAAACAAAGATCAGTATCATCAGGTCCCACTGCGCAATTGGACGATGCGCAACTGTGCACTATAATATGTGCGACGGTGCTCTGTAAATAATGCGCGACAGTGCCCAGTAAATAATGCGCGACGGTGATCTGTAAAGACTGCGCAACTGTGTCACAATATCGGTAGTTGAAGGCGGTGTGGAGTGGCGAAGAAGGGACGAGACGATCGAACACGATTTGCATTAGATGGGAGGTCATGGAGGGCTGAATATATTGCCTCAGAAAAGCTGGAACGTCTATAATGTGAAGAACCAAAACATCGTCCGACGCGACGAAGCCAAATTCAAGGAAGAACAGAAGCTGGCCGAGCGAGGAGCTGCTAGGGAGAGCCAAGACGCGCGGCTCTCGTTGCTGAGGGACCAACATAATCCTGAACGCGAAAGTCGCTTCAATCTGTTCGAAGACGAAGAGAAAAACGCGAGTGAGTTTGAGAAAAAACGACAGGTATTTTAGGCGACACCCTAGACACAATAACCGCTAAATCCACAAGTAGAAAGCGGCTGCTGAGAAGAAGGAAAGCGATAAGGACACTTGGTATTTAGGGAAACTTCGACCGGTCAATCCCTGGTATGAACGCCCAGCTAAACTTGAAGATGGAGCCGAAGTTCGCCGAAAAGGGGCCGAAATCGATCCGATGGAAATGGTTGCGAAATTACTGTCGAAATCTACACCGTTGAAGTCTGAAAGCAGCAGAAATAATGCCAAATCCAAGCCGCATAAGCAGCGTAGTGTGAAAAAGCATGAAAATGAGAAAGAGAGGCGCCATTCGAAAGACAAAAGCCTTGCGGAGAATTCATCGAAAGCAGGAACAAAATCTACAAGCCATAAAAGTTCATCTGATCATCACCGTGTTTCGCGGAAAAGGAAACACGACGACTCGAGAGAACACAGATCCAGTAAACGCCATGATGTCGAACAGCATGTGCCACAGGAATCAGCTCTACAGTATCACGCCGACAACTGTCAAGACAGATATTTTCCTGCCGTCAAAAATGCTAGATGGTGAGGTCGAGGGACGCCGTTTATAGCCCTTTTGTACAAAGATGAACCAGCTCGAGCTGTGATTTACAGTTGGGAATTTGTGTCCTCTTCATCTAATAAACCTATATAAATATTTAACGCATCGTCAGCAATTCGCCCGATCATCTCCGAATCTTGTCGCGTGGACGGTTGGACTTATCATCGAGAGCTTCGGTCTCAGTAATCAGAAACAAACCCGACTCAGATTTAGCCCCGTACGGCAACTGATAAAGTCCGCGACGGAGACCTGTCTGACTTGACTAGACCCATATTGTGCACTTCAGTGTAGTTAGTGGATCAGCCAAGGTCATGGCCATTCCCGCCCAGATGACGGTTCAGGATCATGGCGTGGCGCTGATCGCCGCTTTGGCGAACTCGTTCCATGGCGATATGGCCCGTCGCTCGCTTGCGGAAACCGACATCAATGGGCTCGAAAACAAGCTGGGCGACACAGCAGTGCCAGTTCTGGTTGATATCGTAGCCGAGCCCAATGTCGATTTATGCGTTCGTCAAGCTGCAGCTCTTCGAGTGAAGGCCCTTCTTGCCAATCGGTACTATCCGAATAGCTCATAATGGCATCCTTTTCCGAAATTGCTTTTTGTTCCAGGTTCGCACGTCGCTCGGCTGATGAAATGCCTTCCCCAATATCCTCGGCGGATCTCATGCATATACGCCAGAAGGTGGTCTGGGGCGTATTCACGACGTCGCATATTCGCAGCCTGCTGGTCCAACTATTAGAAGGGGTCAATTACATGATTCGTGCAGATTACCCTCATGATTGGCCGGACCTGGTCCCGTCCATTATTCCATATCTCAACGATTCCAACTCTTGCCACTCTGTTGGCGCTCTCGGTGTTCTCCGTCTCGTCTATCGGAAATTCCAACATTCCAAGGAAGAAGGGAATCCAGAATTGACTTCGTTGCTTTCGAGTACGTTGCCTTTAATCGAGCGAATTCTCGCCAGGGATTTGCAATCGTTAAACCTGCCTGAATCTCTTGAACGAGCCAAGCTCTGCCTGAAAGTACTTGCACAGTTCATTGAGTGAATTTGCGCGATACTGAGAGTGGTTTGTGTCGTTTCAGATTTACCATCATGCAATTCGTCAACCAATGGCGAATCGGATTCGTGATCAGGCAAGCTTCACTGGATGGGCGAATCTTTGTTTGCAATCTCTCGCCGTCCAGCCCGAACCTAATCACCCTGGTTTGTGCACCATTCAGTCAATTCAGAAGAGGGCGCTGATGTGCTTAACTCCTTTGCTGTCGTATTACGGAAGGATTATTGAATCACAAGATCAAGCGGATAAGTTTGTGACAAATTCAGGACCGCATTGTTCGATTAATGACTAATGGGGTTTAGGGATTTGACGATGCTGTATATGACCAGCGTCGCTCCGCTTGTACTCGATAGTGTTCTACACATCATTCAACGCCCATCTACGATAGTTTCTCGCACAATGTTGCAAAGCTCGTTCTCCTTTTTAGGAAACGCGGTGACCCATGCCATGCTCTACTCGAGGTCGGGCTCGATGGATTTTTCATCCTCCTGAAGTTCAGGTCTGATTTCGTTCTCGATTAGGTTGCGTCCTCATCTCCAAACAATCGTCATCGATGGCATTTTCCGCACCCTTTGTCTCACAGAAGAAGAGGTTATTCGTCATGATGTTTTCTGCAATATTCCCCTGATTACTGCATTCCCCAGGTGGAATTGTTCGCCGAGGATGGCGCCGAATTCGCTCGTCGTGGTCTTGATGCCTCTGAAGCGTTCGACGATCCTCGCATCAACGCCTGTAATCTGCTGATCGACTTGGTAAAAGTCAGGACGTCCGATATTCTCTCATTCATATTCGAATTGGTCACCGGTTCGTTTTTCTAAATCCATTTCTGGCGATTAGCACGCTGATTTTGTCCCCTCATCCAGGTCAGCTTTCATCTCCAAATTCGACCGTCTTACATATCGATGGCGCCTTGTCCATATTTGGCTGTCTGTCCCGTGTGCTCTTGGCCAAACCGGATCAGGTTCCTCCAATGGTGTCCTCCATCTTACTGACCAACATTTTGCCATTGCTGTATCACGGTGCGGTCCCTCCCTCTTGGCATCATGCTCATGGATATTGATCGCCGCCCTGCGTTCCTGTTTCAGAGTCTGGTATAGTTCGGTGCCGTTGTGTTTGGGTGTTAGGTCGATTCGCCGCATTACCGTGTTCGGAGCAAGCGATTTCCCCAATATTCGATCTGCTTCGCAATGACGCGTCGATTCCCGTCGTGACCGCCGCCTCAATAGCATTTGCCGATTTGCTTCGGGCTCATCCACATGCGATCGATGAGCTTCAGGTAAATAACTTTGTTCCGATTGATTCGGGTCCCTTATTGATCCGCGTCGTTAAAGTCATATTTACCCATAATATTGGGGCAATATACGTCGCTGATCGATTCAGTCGGTAATGAATCGATTCTCTCGGTTTTGGAGGATATTGTGAAGCGATTCCCACCCGCAGCAATCGCTCCGTTCGCTGTTCGCCTGACAGAGAAATTACTCTCTGTTTACACGTCGATTGTATTTTCATACAACGACCAAGATCTAGAGGTTCGACGACCCAGATTCACTTCGTTCAACTGTATTGTTCATGTGATACGTTCAGGACGGGAAAGAGTTTGTTGCAATGGGTGTGATTCCGGTGATTGTGGCGTTGATTTCGTGCTGTTCCAAACCGGACACTCCATTTAGTGGATTGTATGGTCCAATTGAGGGATTATGTGCTCCTGTCGTCGCAGCCCTCCTCACCAACGAGCTGTATATCATGCAACTGGAATCGGCCCTCGATCTTCTGAAGGCGATGAGCGCGGCGTCCCCACTTCCCTTCTCGCCATTCTTAAGTACTTGCGTTGATGTTTACCATGTTTTTTGTTTTAATTCGTTCGCTGTTAAGGTGCCATTCCCACTCGTTTGGCTGTTCTCGGCCAGTCGCATGGCATCGACTATGTCAATGCAATGGTTGGCGTTCTTCGTAATTTCATGGCGCGCAACGCAAACCTGTTCTATTCCGAAGAAACGACCGTTTCCATTATCAACATGTGTGGCTACATTATGAAGGTTTTTACAAAGATGATCTAATTCGCAATATGCCTCCCAACAATCTGAATCCCATTTCATAGTCGGAGGAGGCGGTTCATGACGGGAAATACGCGGCCCAAATCCTGGAGAGTATGGCGGCATTCTGCTCCCCATCTATTCCCGAGCCTGTTCGTATCTCATTGGCCTCTAATATCACACGTGTTGCGGCCGAAGTGTTCATCGTGTCGATTCCTGACGCGGCTGAAGATTTCTCTGTTGAGGTCTGTGGAATCCCGTGGGACACCCCATAATGGTTTTGGTCCCTGAAATTGATCAGGTGTTTTGCTCCATGCTGAGTAACGTTCTAGCTCATTGCGCTATTCTATCTCCAGTCGCCTTCCTGAGCGTTTGCAATCCCGACGTGTTTCTGCACCTATGGTACAATTTCAGCACGACTGTCACGTGGGAGCTCGCTGAGTTGAACATGGTCGCTCTGACCAGTCTGCTATCGATCCCTTGGGATTGTGTCCAGCCTGCCCAGCGCCCTCTTCTCTGTAAATCGTCCCTATTCCCTTGCTGTTCATCAGATCAACTGAACAAACATGTCTTCAGCGAAAATTCTTCTAGCGATCCCGAAATTGTGTCGATACATTCTTGGCGAAATTGACAACGATAGCGATGGTTCTAATGATGAACTTGGTCGCGGTATTGTAGGGGGCGGTTTGAAAGATATCGCCCCAGATCAAGTACGTTATTTTTTTGGCAATTGGCGTTTCTTTGCGTTTTGAGCAGCGAATTAGGATTGGATCAGTGATGGGGAGGACGAATATTACCATTCCGACGACGAATGCGAGGACGATGGGGCGGAAATGCCCGATCTCAATCTTCAGGCTCTGTTCACGTCGAACCTTCAACGGTTCGCCCAGCTCCAGGAATGGCAATGTAGTCTCAGTGAAGATGATCGCCAGGTCATCCAATCCTATATGGCGTCTCCTCATTTCAGGCAAGAGCCAAGGCAGGACCAATAAATGTTCGAAAATCACTCTGAACTATCGGTGTACTGTTGTCCCGAAGCCCATCTGGATCGCCACTGAATCCTATTTCGCCCACACAATCTCTGAATCGTCAAATCAAAAGGCGAAATCCGGTTGACCGTATCATCGGTGTGCTGTGCTCACCCTGTTTTTTCTTGTGAATATCGCTGGCTCTCAATCCGCGTAATTCCGTTCTCCGCGAATTTCCTCGTTACGAATAACGAGCAGATCGTTGTAGTTGCAGTCGTCGATGCCGACGGGAGTTATCTGCCCCTTTCAAATACGATTTAGACGCCTTTTGCCGAGACCTTTCATCATTATACCATGAACAAGCCACTTGGTGCGTCGTAGGACGTTATGCAGGAAATGTCAGAATAGCTGATGGTGATCTTGATCATCGCCTTCAGATAGATACGGTAATGGGCGAAATAGATTCTTCCTGAATCAATTGTTCGATTGTTTTTGAAAGAAATTGAACAGCAGAGGATTGAACAGCTTGACTTCAATAAAATCCACCTTTTCCATGGTAGCCCCCTGAAACTTTCATCATTGACGGCAGTTAAATCTCCAGGAAAGGGCATTCCCTTGAGATAATTTACTTGAACTGTTGAAAGAGATGATCGGATTGGTCAGAATTAATGAGGAAGGAAAGTGGCAGTCAAGGTAAAAGCAATTGAAGTGTTCATCGTTTGACGTGAAGATACCTCCTCTCAATGATATCTGGAAGGCGAAGTTTATTGGATAGAAAACCGCATCAGACGATTGAAATAATCAACACCAACAGCACGAGGTGGATCTTGATTTTTGTCGATTTGTAAGAGATGATCAAAGAACAAAAAGTGAAAGAGTAATGAGCCCATTGTTCAATCGTGGACGTTTTTAGAGTCATTCCACAACGAGCCAGATCTCGAGTACCAAAGAATCTCTGTCATTTTAGGGTGAAGGTAGGAGATGGCAGTAGCGATCGATGTTCGATAACGACAGCAGAAAAACACTGAAATATTGTTCCCAAATGAGCCATCGTCATGTGATAAAAAAATGATTTCAATCCCGCTCGTCAATGGGCCGGTTTTGTTCTTCCGACGTTCTGGAATGTCACAGTCTTGGCCAGTCAACCTGAACAGCAACAGAGTACAGCATTCAACCAATTCTCGACAAATTCTGCCATCCCCTTCATTTTTGAAAATTTGCTTGTTATCAATGTTAAATCTGTTTATTTTTTATGAATAACCGGATCATTATTTGGGTGATATATTATGACCAATTCCGTTGATACCTAACAAGAAATGATTTCGCCGTACTCGAATATATCTCCAATACCCCAATGATCACTGTTCATCTGTAGTTCAAAAAACAAAATTATGGAGATTGCTTGAGTTGAGTAGTGACGTTTGGCAACATTTCAGCTTTGGAAAACGCCACATGGCGATTTTCATGTTACTGGCGAATTTTGTCCGTGGCGGAGTTTTACTGATCCGCGAATCGCCAAGTTGGCTCTGGGATCTAAACGCACGTCAAAAGCGCCCGCTGAAATCTATAGCGATGGCGGAACCTTGCTTCGACGTTTTCAATTCCGCACCGAATCCGGTATCGGGTGTAAAACGTGTCAGGGAAATTGTCGACGACACTGAACAGCCGTTGTCCAAACTTCCAGCGCTGCCGGAGGCGGAATCATTGACCGGACCGATTATTCCTGATCGAGAGGATCAACAGGGTTCGGGGGCGTTCGCTATCTATCAAGAGCAATTATATACGGTTGAAACGGTAGGGGAAATTTTCGACGTATTTGTGGATCACGTTTTTGTTGTTGGTTTGACGATCGTGTATCAGACTGAAGGGTGTGTTCATGAGCGGGTATTTCCTCCGGAATACTCGGCAACACAAGGCGATGATCGGTCATTGGACTCGATATTACCCGCCAAGAATTACCCATTCGTCCTGGATAAGTTCCAGCAGATCTCTGTGAACTGTCTAGAGCAGAACCAATCCGTTCTGGTCGCCGCACATACATCGGCCGGCAAAACGGTGTTTTCCAGTCGAATCGTGCTGGTCCGGCAATGTTTTGAAACACTTTCTACAGGTCGTGGCCGAATATGCAATTGCCATGTCATTACGAGATAAACAACGGGTTGTTTACACGTCCCCAATCAAAGCGCTGTCCAATCAGAAATACAGAGAGCTGAACGAGGAGTTCGGCGACGTCGGGTTGATGACCGGGGATGTGACCATCAATCCATCAGCGTCCTGTCTGGTGATGACCACCGAGATTCTTCGCAATATGCTCTATCGCGGGAGCGAAGTGATGCGAGAGGTGAAATGGGTTATATTCGACGAGATCCACTATATGAGGGATAAGGAGCGGGGTGTGGTATGGGAGGAAGCCATGATTCTATTACATCATAAGGTCCCAAAACTGTTTCCCTGAAAGTCATCAACGCCTCATTCAATGCGTTTCCACAGGTGCGATTTGTGTTCTTGTCGGCCACGATCCCGAACGCCAGAGAGTTCGCGATGTGGATAGCGAAACTCCATAACCAGCCTTGCAATGTTGTTTATACCGATACTCGCCCAACACCTTTACAGCATTATATATTCCCTTCTGGGGGAGAAGGTCTTCACCTCGTCGTCGACGACAAAGGCGATTTCCGAGAAGACAATTTTCAGAAGGCGTGCGCCAATTTGAACAATGATTTGAAATCGTCCGGGAGCAAAGGTCAAATATTTCTCAATGGTTTCATCTTCGCTGCTTAACGAACCCGTTCCATTCGTAGATGTTGCGAAGCGTGGCGCCAAACGTACTGGGTCGACGTCGGGTCCGTCCGATATTTTCAAACTTGTTCGTATGATTTTGGAACGGCGCTACGATCCCGTCATCATATTCTCTTTCTCCAAACGGGAATGTGAGTCGTATGCCCTACAAATGTCCAAGCTCGATTTTACGAATGACGATGAGAAGAAGCTGATTCAGGTTGGTTTGGGGTTTGCGCTTCCAGCAGCATTTTTCGTTTATGGTTTCGGTTTAGGAAATTTTCAATAACGCAATCGAATCGTTGAGCGGTGAAGATCAGAGCCTTCCTCAGGTTTATCTGTTGACCCCTTGACGATTTTTTGCTTTCCTCAGCGAATGATTGTAGGTTGTCAATATCATTCCGTTATTACGTCGCGGTATCGGTATTCATCACGGTGGTTTATTGCCGATTGTCAAAGAGGTGGAGTTTGAATTTTGTTTTGGGGTTGGTTTCTTTCTCATCGGTGAATGGGTTTTGGGAGTAGGTCATCGAGATTTTATTCCAGGAATCGCTGTTGAAAGTGCTGTTTTCCACCGAGACGTTCTCAATGGGATTGAATATGCCCGCTAAAACAGGTTCGTCATTTTTGTCTGCGTCGGCAGCGATTGTTGAAATTCGACTCTCCCAGTCGTGTTCACCTCGTGTCGGAAGTTCGATGGAAGTGAATTCCGCCTCGTTTCCCCGGGCGAATATGTACAGGTTCGGCTCCAAAAGTCAGCGTTTGCCAGCTCCGTTCTTATTGTGTTCAAACGTAGATGAGCGGGCGTGCCGGTCGTCGTGGACTTGATGCACGAGGTCTGGTCATCATGATGATGGAGGAGAAATTGGAACCGCAGGTACTCGTGGTTGATACCGCTTCGAGGTGTGTTGCCAACGCTTTGCGCTGTAGGATGCCAAGCAAATTTTGATGGGCCAAGCTGATCCATTATACAGTAGTTTCCATCTAGGTTACAGCATCAGCCATTATAGTATCGAATTAGCGATTCATGTATTCTTTCAGGGTATAATATGTTGCTGAATCTGCTCCTTGTGGAAGAAGCGGATCCTGAATATGTCATCGAGCGATCATTCCATCAGTTTCAAGCCACTCGTGCTGCGCCCAAAATCAATGAACGGTAGGCGGAGGTCGATCATGCCCTATATTGGCAAGAAACTGATAATGAGTTTAGCCTATCACAGCTGATCGCCGAACGAGAACAGTTGGCGTCCTCGTTAACATGCGAAGCCGATATGAGCGAATATCATCACCTACGCGCTCGCATTGCCATTTTGACAGAGAAAATGATGCTGATCAGGAACAGCCCCAAACACTTGCTGCCGTTCCTCAATCCTGGTCGTCTTATTTATCTATCGCATCCTGAATATGGTTTTCCTTGCTCGAATTTGTTCCTCGTATTTTGTTCCTAAACCAGCTTCGTCAGGCAGTGGATTTGATTGGTGCGTTGTTGTGAACTTCAAGAAAATGGCGTCATCGTCAAAGAAGACCATGAAGCCGGCCAGTCCAGTGTTTGTCGTTGATGTTCTGGTGAAGTGCAGTTATATCAGTGAAGACAATCCCAAAGGTGATCGTCGTTTTTTCGGATTCGCACTCGTTTGGTAACATCTCTTCGCAGCTCCGATCAAACCTGTCAACATGTCGTCACCTGCCGAAAGCGCCAATATCTCGTCAAGAATCATTCAAGTTCCCATAACCTGCATCGCTAAGATCAGCTCCTTAAGGGTGTTCCTTCCCAAGCAACTTACTGGTAGGTGATAGATCGGTTCTAGATTTACATGATCGTGGTCGTTAAAAGTCTCAATTGATTACAGGCCGCGACGCTGGTTTACCCGTAATCCGTTCCGTTGACGAAGTCAAGTCCCGTTTCAACAACGTTGTCCCCGAACTCGATCCTATTGAAGACATGAAGATTACGGACGAGTCGATGTCAAAGGTGAGTCTTTTTTTGGAAGCGGGTCCTTTGTTCGATCAACAGGATGCATTTCCAGGTTTTGCGGATGATCGAATCGTCAGAGAGCGACCTTTCATCACATCGACTTCACGCAGCCGCAGTTAAAGACGATGTCGAAATCAAACAGCAGTGGGATATGTTTTTGAAGAAGCGAAAATTCGACGAAGATATCGAGTTGCTCAAGAAAGAGGTTCGAAACGAGTTTGGCGTCGTGAAGGCGTCTTCCATTAACTTCATTGTCAGGTGGCGTCCCTGGCCAAATCGTCACTATTCACGTCGAATTTGAAGTCGATGAAGCGAGTGCTGCGACGGCTCGGGTTCATCACGTCTGAAAACGTTGTTGATGTCAAAGGTCGCGTTGCATGTTGCATCAGCACAGCCGATGAGTTATTGGCAACCGAACTCATGTTTTCCGGCGTCTTCAACGAGCTCAATAACGAGCAACTTGTTGCCCTGGTCTCGTGCCTAGTCTACACCGAGAAGGTCGAATCATGGCGTTTGATGATCAGTTGTCGATGTTGATCCGATGTATTTAGGGCGATGAGAACCTGGCGCTACCTGAGGCGCTGGCCGCTCCATTACGAACGCTTCGCGACACGGCTAAACGCATTGCCGAAGTGTCCAACCAGTCGAAACTGTCGATCGATGTGAACGAGTATGTGGCGTCGTTCAAGCCAGATATGATGTCAATCGTACAGGTAGTACAGGCCCATTTTCCCACATCTTCACACGATCTTACTCGCGACCCCAGGCCTGGTGTCGCGGCGCCAAATTCTCGGAAATCTGCAAAATGACGCCCAGTATTTTCGAAGGAAGTATTATTCGGTGCATGCGCAGGTTAGAGGAATTACTGAGACAGCTTAGCGCCGCAGCGAAACTGATCGGCAATTCTGATCTTGAGAGCCGATTCGAACAAGGAATCGTCTCGATCAAGAGGGATATCATATTTGCTGCGTCGTTATACCTATAAAATAATTCGTCATCAAAAACGTTCTTTGCATGCGGGATTTTATTTGTCGGATGGCATAGAAAAGAATGATGTGGCTGTTTTCGGACTCGTGAACCCGAGTGCCTTGTGGATATTCGCTCGGAATGACATCGAACATAATACCTGCCGAAATCGTGCGTTCAGTTCGGGCAGTCCAACGTTTAAATGCGAAAATTTACGTAGAGGAAGGTCATTGAGCAATCGGTATAATCTGATCCGGGAAGGTTTCGATGGGTTATTCCTGTGAAATAATGGTTGGACCATTTGGAGGTGGATAAGTCCAGCTGAGAACGGACCTGTGATCAACGGGATTGGGGTAAACGGCAATTTCGCAACGACTCGACCATCGAACTGATTGTTGAGATAGGCTAGAACTGAGAACATGATAACCATGATGACCGCCCCACTCTTCATCTTGAATATTGTCAGATCCCGAGATTTCACTACAGCAGATATTACAAAAACACGATGTTTGCAATGGGGAACGGCCCAAACATTTAAGGGTTTCCTCATAAAATGCAACTTGCTTGTCTTTGGTCTTCTTCGACGACACTCCGACAATTCTGTCCTTTGCCTTCTCCACTGTTTTCAGATCGCGATTAACTTAAATACCACATAATGCGATCGCAGGTCGCTCACGTTTGGCGTTTAGAGCGTCGATATCTTTTGCTAGCGACTTATAGCCCTTCGTCCTGTAGGTCATCAACCACGATAATCCTGACAATAAAACCAATGCTGCCACGTCATGCCGATATTCGAACTTGGATTTCTGCCCTACCCTCTGCCATTAATGCAGTAAGGAACGATATCACGATGATATAAATGGCCTCGGAATAAATCATTGTTCGAGTGATGTCTGCGACAAAAACCGTGGTCTTCCCGAGCACTGATTGCAATCAAGAGATCCGCTCGATTGAGTCGAGAATCCAGAAATCGATGGCAGGCAAAGCCCTTTCCCCTACTATAGCGTATCGCCAGATGGCCAACCGCCACACAGTAACCATGATAGGCTGCGCACTGTCATAGCCGCACTCAATACGTATACACCAGGGTGTATATTTGGTTCACAAGTCGGCTGAGAATTTGGTTCAGCGAACTCAGATGAATTGTCATCTTTGATTATCAACCGATTATTTAGTGTACTTGCAGAAGAATGGCCGCTCCTTTTATACTCAAACCAAACAAGCCTGGAGCTTCACAAACATTGAAGTTCGCAATCGATAGGTCCAATCAACGGCACAGCCCTATTTCCGAATACTGGCGCACCGCGAAGTTCAGGGGAAAATGATGGCATCCCCTGATCCTACGCGCATGTCCTCATAAGTGTGCCGGGAGCTACCGTTCGATCAACGTTGTCACTCTTTCTTTTCTCGTCTAATACACGCGGATCTAATTCCACCGAAAAAGATGTTGTATATTGGGGAAGGAGGGAGAATCGGTGGAATTAGATCCGTGTCTTAGCGGAGAAACGAAAGAGTGACGAAAAAAATCGAACGGCGCGTCGGGTCAGGGCAGACACAGTCAATACGAATATCGAACAATACTCGACGAAATAATCGTATAAAACAGTTACACATCGTCTGGACGTTTATCAATCGTGTTTTAAGGGTGATGCATAGTATGGTTGAGTGTAGACTTGGGTGATTCGAGCGCCAATTGTCGTCGCCCTGTCCGAACGCCATCGGAGAGTGTACCCAAGGTTATGTCACCAAATGACTGGTGTCAGGCCGCGGCCGCCATCCCCCCCGTTCCCACTGGATGATCACTTGTTTTCAATGGTTGCGCACATACCCGCGTGCCGCCCTCTATTATCCAGTCGTCGACGGTATTCCGCATTTTCTCATATCGGCTGTGTTTTGGGTGTTCATCTGAACTCGGATCGTGATCGGAAGCCATGGTTGAGACCGTCGAGACTGATGTTGGCCCGCTGAACAAGGAACAGCTTTTGTTCATGGCCAAGGCCGCCGAGACCGCCGAGCGATACGACGGTGAGTGACGCTGGCGATCCTGGTTTGGCGGGATTGGGTTTAAATTGAGGGTCGTGTTCAGATATGACCAAGTTCATGCGTCTTCTTGTCACTGATGTTGTTAAGGGCGACCTTTCGGTCGAAGAACGTAACCTTCTCTCAGTTGCATACAAAAACGTGATCGGAGCCCGGCGAGCGTCGTGGCGCACACTTAACGTCGAGGTACTTAATTTTTCTGGAGTTGATTTTGAGTTAGTAGCCACATATCGGAATAATTATTGAAATATGATCGGAGATTTGGCGACTAATTGTTTTTGTTTGCTTTTCAGGAAAACAAAACCAACCAGCTCATATCAACCTACCGCAAGCAAGTTGAGACCGAGTTGGCGAACATCTGTCGTGAAGTCCTGGATGTTCTCACCAATTTTCTGATCCCAGCGGCTCAAAAAGCCAACAACGTAGAGTCTCAAGTCTGTTATTTTTTTCGAATGCGATTCGTTCTCTCATATTCAAATTCGCAGGTGTTTTACTTGAAGATGACTGGAGATTATTACCGTTATTTCGCGGAATTCCAGCCTGATCAGCAACACGCTGACAAGGCCAAGGAGAATTACGAGAAGGCTTTCGAATTGGCAACCAACCCGACGGATCCTCTACCGCCAACCCATCCGATCCGGCTAGGCCTCGCCCTGAACTTCTCTGTATGCTATTTCGAGATTCTTCAGCAGCCAGACAAGGCCTGCGAATTGGCGAAAAATGCGTTTGACGACGCGATCGCCAAATTAGACACCCTCGATGAAGCGTCATACAAAGACAGCACCCTAATCATGCAGCTTTTGCGCGACAATCTCACACTATGGACACAGGATACGCAGGAATCACAGGATGATTGAGCTGTTTTCCTTTGCTCCACGAAAATTGTAATACATTATAACACCACCCGATTTTTATCAACCCCCAGAGCGTGGCTGCATTGATGGCGACAAAAGAACAGAGTTTATTCACGATTCGACAGTTGCAATTCTAAATATTTAGACCATTAACGGCGCGCCTTTCATTGCTTCGCCGCCCAGCATCTTCATTGCTTTACAGCCGTCCGTCTTGTGGAACCGAACACCAAGCACACGTTCAGCCTTGCTGACGCCACGGCTTGTCCCCAGACGCTGTTTGACAGTGAGGACGCCGAAGATCTTCTCGATTTTCTTGTTGTTGCCCTTTTGAAGGATTGCCATCTGAGTTATGTCGATCTTAGAAAGAATGACCGATTCTGGGTTAAAATCCACTGTCAAAAATGAGAGTGAGCGTGTGCCTTGATCCTAATCGGCCGACTCTGCAAGATTCGTGGTCGCGTGCCTTGATCACAGTATGTTGCTCAGCAGTTATTTATGTCGCAGGAATACTACAGGGTGCCTTAGCTTTAATCTGACTTCAGGTTTCACTTAAAACTGGGTAAATTGACAATCAACTGGGATTGACCATCAACTGGGCGTTGATACATGTGCCGGATTTTGGGTTGATTCACTTGATCTCAGACGATATTGAGTCAATACGGAAGTGGCCTTGACGATGAGTCAAATACGGTTCCGATGGATATTTTCAGGTTCAGCGAATCCCGGCACAACCTGAAACTGTGTCAATCACAGACACTTTTCCTGAACATCGATCAAAATGGACGCAAAAGAGAACGGGCGAGGGGAACCGAAAATCGTTGAGCCAGTTCCTATGGACGAAACTGACGATGGCCCTGTTGTTCGTATTATGAGCGGATGCGCTATTGGCGAGCACAGCGAAACCTGTGGCCATGTCGCCGTGCAGCACGATGATCATGAAGGGTATCTGAACGACGATGGGCAGCTGGATTGTAAAGTTGATGGCCAGATCGTTCAGCATGATCTGGAGCTGGTGAACGGAGCCGATATCGTCCACAAGGATGACCATGCGCATGGGGTGGAATGTGGTCATCCGGCCATCGCTCATGGCGATCATACTGATTACCTGGTCGATGGGGTCATCCACCGCCACGTCAAGGGAGCGAAGTGCACCGAACATGGCCGGGTTGCCGTCTGCGATGATCCACCATTGGTGGAGATACAACCGGTTCAGGCTCCGACGAAACGGAGAACGCGACGGGAGATGAAGCGATTATATCAACTGAGCGATGAATACTCCCGGGAACAGGCGGCGTCGGGGTCGAATACGAGATGGTATCGGGACAAAGACGCCCTCAAATTTGTCGCCATGTTCATCTTGACCGGAGTCTATTTCGTGGTCGAGCTGGTCTATGGTCTGGGTATTGGATCTTTAGGTCTGATTGCCGATGCGATGCACATGTTATCGGATTTCATTGCTCTTGTGGTTGGATATTACGCCATGAGAGCGTCCAAACGTGAAACCTCGTATGGAAAGACATTCGGGCTCAAGCGCATGGAAATCGTGGCGTCGTTGATGAATGCGACGTTCATGCTTTCCATCTGGTGAGTGGTGCCATGATTATTGTTCGCGTTGCCAATACGTTGATCGAAAATACCCATAGTCTGAACATGTTCATGGAGGCGTTCAACAAGTTCATGGAGGGATATAAGGAGGGAAACAATCTCGAGGAAAACGTCGACACGTTGCTGATCGTGACGTACGTTGGCCTTGGGCTGAACGTTGTCGGGCTGTTCCTGTTCGGCGGTGACCATGGGCATGGCCATAGCCATGGCGCTGATAGTGCTGAGCACAGCCATAACCACAGCCATAGCGATAGCAATGGCGATAACTATACGCCACCCAAGCGGGGGTGCTTTGATCGCATGATGCCATCCAACCTGAACATTCGTGGAGTGCTTCTGCACGTCATGGGCGACGCCCTTGGATCGATCGCCGTCGCCATCAGCGGTCTCATCATCAAATACGGTAAAGGGACATGGAAGATGTACAGTGATCCTGTATCTGCTGTTCTTATCTCGTTCATCATCATTGCTGGTACGATCCCGTTGGTCAAGGATTCGGCCCGTGTTCTACTTAACACCACACCAGAAGGTATCGACGTCAGGCGCATGATCAGCTCGCTCTTGAAGGTTGCTGGGGTCGCTGAGATCCACGATTTCCACGTTTGGACCTTGGTCAACAGCAAGATTGTCGCCTCGATGCACGTCGTGATGAGCAGCACCGGCGATTTCATGCGAGTCTCGGACGAGCTGAAACTGATTCTACACAGTTATGGGATCCATTCGTCAACCATCCAGCCTGAGGTGTCGAACCTGCCGTTCTCGCAACTGTTCCAGCAATCGCATCCATGCATGGAACCGATATGCAGTAAGATGGTCTGCACCGAGCACATGTGCTGCCCCGAGAAACGCCAAATGATATCTAAAACAGCGAGTGAACATCGGAAAGCTACATAAATAATAAACCCGATGAAGACGTTGTTGATAACAATGCGAATCTCAAATATATCTTTATTCTAAATGAATATATCTGGATAGTTTAACAGAACACAGCCGGAATCGAGGCTGAATCGTCAATTTCCTCCGGGACCTTTCCGCCAATGCAGGAATCGCGGCTGGACCCTCCAGCCCAATAAGCAATGCCGACAATAATCACATTAACCAGAACCGACAGGGCGACCATGATGGGGTACTTAGCCGCGACGGTGCCAATCAACAGCACCAGGACGATTGACTTCAACACCACGATAGACCAGGCTCCCGCCAACCCGAACGGGACTAAGAATGGACGGTGTGCCATTGGTTCGCGATATTTGAGGGCAATGAACGCGGCCAACTCCAGAGCGATGCGGAAACAGGTGAGTAAATTCAAGAACTCGACCAGCGACGCGAAGTCCCAGTAGCAGAACACAGAGGAAACAAGCAGTTGAACTACCAATGCGCTGACAGGAGTGCCGAAGCGTTCCCATTGGTGCCCTAACACTTTTGGCAAAGTCCTAATACTGATCCCAGCCTCATTCTTCGACGAGCCCATTGCTTGCATCAGCCTTGATGTCGCCGCCATCCCGGCGAGAAGTTGACCAGAATTGGCAAGCACGGCAGCCAACGATACCCATATTGGCAGCCATGTCTTGGGTCCAGTCGCTTTCACGGCAGCAGTCATCAGGGCGTCCTCGCTTCCCCATTGCTCAGGATCGGGTAGAAGAGTGTAGGAGATGAATATGGGTACGATATACGCAATCGATCCGGCTATCATTGCCAATGCTATGCCCAGGGGGTATGTTTTAGTTGGGTTCTTCACTTCTCCAGCAAAGTTGCTTAGAGCGTCCCATCCAGTGTATGCCCAAACTAAGACTGATACAAGCAGAGCATAATCCATCTGATAACACACCATCAGCAACCAATCAATACAATATTCATAATTATACCTGTCCAGGTAATTGCAAATAATCAACCGACGTTATAAGTGGGACAGCGTAAGGTATCTCTACCACAAAAACCGATAAAGACATAATCATGAAAAAAATGCTGATAGCGCCGACAACGTTGAGGCCAATAGCATTGAATATGGTGATCATGCACAGAATTGCGATCTTAGCAGGATATTTATAGGCTGCATCTAGATGGACGGGGAAGTACCGGACAATGAGATCAGGATAAAGGCAGATGTCGATCATTGCAGATAACAGGGAGTTATAGGCATTGGCGACGCCTGCACAGTTGCCTAGACCGCGCCAGACCCAGACGAGACTGCCACCATTTACCGACATCATGGAGCTGAGTTCGGCGGTCATTAATGACTGAGGGATGGACCATATAAAAGGCAGCACCACTAGGCCTGCAAGCGTGAGAAAAATGCCACCACCTTTGACGGCGTCCTCTAGTCCGAACGGACCTCCACAAGTCAGAAAAAACGCAACGAACACAAACTGCCCCAACGACATGAAGCGGCGGGCCTCTGGGGCCTTGACGGGCTCCTGGAGCATAATGGGCGCGTGGTACGTGCTATCGAAACTTGGAGGACATGGACGGCGCTGTTGTCCTAATAACCAATTGCAGAAATAATGATCAAAATCCGCCACGAGGTCTCCTTGACGGAGTATCTGGGGCGCAGTTTATTAGTCCGCGCGCCATGAGCTATGGGAGTGGGGTAGAGTCATCAAGGGGGGTTGCAGATCAACTGGGCGGAACGCGCAGCTGATCGGCCCAGTGAACCCCAGTCAGTTCGATATAGCGCAACCTTCCTATCACGCGTTTACTGTCGCGTTATCACTTACTGGCGCGATTGAGGATCCAGATTGGCGTTCGACGTTTGTAGCAATTGTCCGATCACCAATGATCAGTCTCACAAGAGTGGTTCAGAAGCATTGACCAACCAAGGCCCTGGGTTGCAGTTCTATAGTAGGAAGACAATTTGCCCATTTGGTGTATCAGGGACGCGTGTACTCTCGCGTCACTGTATGTATGGCATACAGTGACACCAGAGCAAAACGCGTGAGGGTTTCCCACTGTCAGGATGGCGATAGTTCACGTGGGCGACCATCGGTGACGTTCCTCACGTGCAATTGTAGAG